>CM076672.1:0-225000 GCA_038501925.1 Xenopus petersii | reverse complement strand
GTGAATGCCAAGCTGGCACAGATAGATGAGAGATTAATTGGCGACAGATGAGATGCGTATGGGACAGTGGAGAGTTGGAGCACTCAGGTAAGAGATGAATATGGTTGGGGCTGACTAACATATGATACATGGAGAGGGGTTGACCACAGATCAAGGAAGAACCATATGTCAATTTATTTTGGATGTAACAAGAGAGTAATGCATTGTCACTGTTCAGTTTTTCTATAAATCAAAAAAATCTGGTGCCTGTTCCTTTTGTTGCCCCCCCCAAATAGTTCTCATGTCCTGAATTGTCCCCCAGATTTACTGAGAGACTCCTTCTGATTAAGGGTCATATTTGGTAAACAATAGAACTAGGTTTCCCTCTGTGTCACTCACTGACCACCTTGTTAGAAGAAAGGGGCAGAAGTACATTGCTTTTTCCCCCACTCCCTCTAATCATCCACATCAATCTCCTCCTCATCTGAAAATTCATCACCAGTGGGATCCAGTAAGCAGCACTGAGGTGGCTGAGAGACAGTATCCCTTGATTTTGGGCAGCAGCCCCTTCCAGTGACTCCGTCTCCACCAGTAACTCCCAGCACAGGCACAGACACCAACTTCTCCTGTGAGTGAGGAGGCAACTTCTTGAGTGATTCAACATCTGCCTTCATTTCATCCAGGTCCCTCTTGAGCTTGGCTCTGCGGTTCTGGAACCATGTGATGACTTGGGCATTGCTCAGACCCAGCTGTTGGGCAATGTGGTCCCGATCCACAGGAGACAAATACTTCTGGTACAGAAACCTCTTTTCCAGCTCATATATCTGGCGGTTGGTGAAAGCTGTCCTGGACTTTCTACGCTTCTTGGAGCCATTGCAATGTCCAAATGAACTGGGGGTCTCCCGACCTGCACATCCCAAGAGAAAAGACAGTGTATCAGTATCAGTTCTGAAGACCCCCCCACATTTCCCTATTATCCTTCATTATGGCCTTGGTGCCGCTTTAAAACATTTCGTTCTGGGAATTCTAAGGCTCTTGAGTGAAATTGTAATGGCAACGAAGTATCTGTCACTAATGAGAAATAAGTGGCTCCATGGCCGTTCCTCTCAGTAAAGCCATTAATCCTGCCAGTCTCATCTGCTGTGTGTGTGTGTGGTCTCAATCCAATGCGCCAGTCCAAAAAAAGGCACCACTTATTGTATCATGAGATTTACATCTCTTTACATGCCACCTCTTGCACTTCCACTTCATCGAATATCAATAAGGGAGCCTATAGTGCGTATACCCCCAAACTATCTCTTCTCCTGTTTAACCAATCCCAACTTGCCTTTCCCCATAACTGATCCCTTCCATTCCCTTTATCAGCTTAATTGCTCTTCTCTGTACTTTCTCTATTTCATTACTGTCTCCCTTATATATTTATATATAGTGATCATATCCCCCTATATATTTATATATAGTGATCATATCCCCTTATATATTTATATATAGTGATCATATCCCCCTTATATATTTATATATAGTGATCATATATCCCTTATATATTTATATATAGTGATCATTTTCCCCTTATATATTTATATATAGTGATCATATTCCCCTTATATATTTATATATAATGATCATATCCCCTTATATATTTATATATAGCTATCATATTCCCCCTTATATATTTATATATAGTGATCATATCCCCTTATATATTTATATATAAGGGCAGATTTATCAAAGGATCAAGGTCAATATTTGAATGAAAAAAATTCTAATGCCAAGCTATTTTTTGTGCACTTCGACTAGGGAATAAAAAATTCGATTTGAATTTGAAAAAAATTAAAAAAATTTGAATATCGGAATTTATCATGTACTGTCTCTTTATAAAAATGTTACTTTGACCATTCACCATCTAAAACCTGCCGAATTGCTGTTTTAGCCTATGGGGGACCTCCTAGAACCTATTTGGTGGACTTTGAAAAATCAAAGGTTTTTTTGAGAAAAACTTTGAATCAAATTCGATCGATTGCATTATTCCTTTGATTCTTAAGATTCGAATTTGGCCGAATACAGACCTATTTGATTGAAAACTGACCTATTCAACCAAAACAAAACTTTGACTTAATTTCAGTTGGTCTTTTTGAATTCGAATTTCGAAGTTTTTTTAATTCAAAATTCGACCCTTGATAAATATGCCCCTTGGAGGCCGATTCACTATGGGTCGAATATCGAGGGTTAATTAACCCTCGATATTCGACTGTGAACTAAAATCGTTCGACTTCGAATATCGAAGTCGAACAATTTTGCGGAAATCCTGCGATCGAACGATTCGAAGGATTTTAATCCAACGATCGAAGGAAAATCCTTCGATCAAAAAATCACAGGCAAGCCTATGGGGACCTTCCCCATAGGCTAACATTGACTTCGGTAGCTTTTATCTGCCGAACTAGGGGGTCGAAGTTTTTTTTAAAGAGACAGTACTTCGACTATCGAATGGTCGAATTGTCGAACGATTTTTAGTTCGAATCGTTTGATTCGAAGTCGAAGGTCGAAGTAGCCCATTCGATGGTCGAAGTAGCCCAAAAAAACTTCGAAATTCGAAGTTTTTTTTATTCTAACCCTTCACCCGAATTTAGTGAATCGGCCCCTTAGTGTCTGTGTGGATCTGTTATAGTCTGGTATTCCAGGATTTCTTGTATCCTATCCATTGAAACACAAAACACTGCTTCCAGTTGCACAAGCCCTTAGTTACTACTGTGGTGCTTGATCACTTACACGTATGGCGATGTCACAATGTGCATGCAAATCAGAACATAGAGACTGCTCAAAAGTAAGGGGGTTATTTATCAAAGGTCAATGAACTCACTGCTCAAATGGTATCTAATTTAGCCCCATAGGCTAAAACAGCAATTCGGCAGGTTTTAGATGGCAAAGGGTCAAAGTCACATTTTTAAAGAGACGGTACATGATAAATTTCGATATAAGGGGCAGATTTATTTAGGGTAAAAAAACTTGAATTTGAATTTTTTTTGGTCAAAACTCTCAAATGTCCTTCCTGTATGTACTTTTATATAATGTACTTTTATATTTATTATACTTTTATTTATATTGTATTTTTATATATTGTTCTCTTATTTATATTGTACTTTTACATTTATTGTATTTTTATATTTATTGTACTGTTATTTATATTGTATTTTCAAATATTGTTCTTTTATTTATATTTTACTTTTATATTTATTGTATTTCATATTTATTGTACTTTTATATATTGTTCTTTTATTTATATTGTACTTTTATATTTATTGTATTTCATATTTATTGTACTTTTATATATTGTTCTTTTATTTATATTGTACTTTTATATTTATTGTATTTCATATTTATTGTACTTTTATATATTGTTCTTTAATTTATATTGTACTTTTATTTATTGTACTTTTATATTTATTATACTTCTATTTATTGTAATTGTATATATTATTTTATTTATATTGTACTTTTATATTTATTGTATTTCATATTTATTGTACTTTTATATATTGTTCTTTTTTATATTGTACTTTTATTTATTGTACTTTTATATTTTTTATACTTCTATTTATTGTAATATTATTTTATTTATATTGTATTTTTATATTTATTGCACTTTTATATTTATTATACTTCTAATTATTATTATTTTATATATTATCATTTTATTTATATTGTATTTTTATATTTATTGTACTTTCATTTATTTTATACTTTTATATATAGCTATTTTATTTATTTTGTACTTTTATATTTATTGTATTTCATATTTATTGTACTTTTATATATTGTTCTTTTTTTATATTGTACTTTTATTTATTGTACTTTTATATTTATTATACTTCTATTTATTGTAATATTATTTTATTTATATTGTATTTTTATATTTATTGCACTTTTATATTTATTATACTTCTATTTATTATAATTTTATATATTATTATTTTATTTATATTGTATTTTTATATTTATTGTACTTTTATTTATTTTATACTTTTATATATAGCTATTTTATTTATATTGTACTTTTATATTTAGGGGCAGATTTAGCAAGAGTCAAAGTGAATTAGATGGAATTTAAGTAAAAAAATTCGAAATTCAAAGTAATATTTTCAACCATCGAATATTTTTCAACCATCGAATAGAATAATAAGGGGCAGATTTACATAGGGTCGAATATCGAGGGTTAATTAACCCTCGATATTCGACTGGGGATTAAAATCCTTCGACTTCGAATATCGAAGTCGAAGGATTTAGCGCAGATAGTACTTAGGAAAGCCTATGGGGACTTCCCCATAAGCTAACATTGAGTTCGGTAGGTTTTAGATGGCGAACTAGGGGGTCGAAGTTTTTTTTAAAGAGACAGTACTTCGACTATCGAATGGTCGAATAGTCAAACGATTTTTAGTTTCAATCCTTCGTTTCGAAGTCGAAAACGTAGTCGAAGGTCAAAGTAGCCCATTCGATGGTCGAAGTAGCCCAAAAAAAAAGTTTTTTTACTTCGAATCCTTCACTCGAAGTTAGTGAATCGGCCCCCAAGACTTCGAATTGACTTCGAATTTGATTAGAAGTAAAATAGTTTGAATATTCGAATATTCGATAATCTAAGTACTGTCACTTTAAAAAAAGATTCGACTTCAATAGTTCACCAAATCAAACCTGCCGAAGTGCTATGTTAGCCTATGGGGACCTTCTAATGCATTTTTTAAAGTAAAATCCTTTTAATCCTTTTAATCGTTCGATCGTTAGATTTTACTTCAACCGCAGGAACCCCAAATATCGATGAAAAAAACTTCTAAGTATTTTAATTCGATGGTCGAATTTCGAAGTCATTTTAACTTCGAAATTCAACCCTTGATATATCTGCCCCTTAGTGTACTTTTATATATTGTACATTTATAAAATGTACTTTTATTTATATTGTATATTTATTTATATGGTATATTTATTTATAGTGTACATTTATATTTTTTTATTTATATTATACTTTTAATTAAATTGTACTTTTATATATTGTACTTTTATTTATATTTTTATATATTGTACATTGATATTGTACTTTTATATATTGTACATTTATTTATTTTGTACTTTTATATTATAATTTCATTTATATTGTACTTTTATATTATACTTTTATATTGTATTTTTAGTTATTGCATTTTTATTTACATTGCACTTTTATTTAGTGTACTTTTATATTGTACTTTTATTTATTGTACTTTAATTTATATTGTTCTTTTATTTATTGTACTTTAATTTATATTGTTCTTTTATTTATTGTACTTTAATTTATATTGTATATTTATAGTGTACTTTTATCTATTGTACTTTTATTTATATTATATTTTAATTTATATTGTACATTTATATTATACTTTTATATATTGTCCTTTTATTAATATTTTTATAAATTGTACATGTATATTTTACTTTTATATATTGTACATTTCTTTATATTTCTTTATATTGTACATTTATAATATACTTTTATTTATTGTCATTTTATTTATATTATAATTTTATATATTGCACTTTTATATTGTACTTTTATTTATTGTACTTTTATTTATATTGTAGATTTATATTGTACTTTTATTTATTGTACTTTTATTTATATTGTACTTTAATTTATATTGTAATTTAATTTATATTGTACTTTTATTTATTGTACTTGTATGCATTGTATGACACTGCAGCTACATTCACACATATTAGAGTTTATTCTGTTGCAGCGAGTTGTGCAGGGGAGAGGTTGGAGTAGAGCCGCTTCTGGATATTTATGTCTGTCAGTAGAAAAGGGGGATTATGGGCAGGCACGTGCAGCTGTTCCATTTGGCAGCTCAGTCAACATCTAATTGTTGGGTTGGTGATTCCCTTTCCTAGTTAGAATTATTCTCACTTCCACATGTGCACTAATAATAACTTGTGTCCCCTCCATATGCTGTATTCACTTATACATGATTCATCCAGTAGGGCAGCACCAACATTAAGGGGCAGATTTATCAAGGGTCGAATTAAAATACTTCGAATTTGAATATCAAATCGTTCGATTAAAAGATTAAAATCAAATCAAACGATTCCAACCATTTTAGCGTACGATTGAACGATTTTACTTCGAAGACTTAGAAAATGGTTGTAGAAGGTCCCCATAGGCTAACATAGCACTTTAGCAGGTTTAATTTGGCGAAGTATTGAAGTCGAAGTTTTTTTTAAAGAGACAGTACTTTGATTATCAAATGGTCAAATATTCAAACTATTTTTACTTCAAATCGAATTCGAAGTAAATTCAAAGTCGTAGTATCCTATACGATGGTCGAAGTATCCAAAAAAAGAAAAATTCCCTCTAATTCACTTCAACCCTTGATAAATCTGCCCCTAATATATCATGCAGCAACTCCTGTCTTAGTGGGGTAACCTGGGCACTGGAATTCCCCAATATACAGCCAGAGGGCTCCCTTTTCCATACACAGAGTCCACTGTAGAGAAGCAAGTCAGACCCCCAGTGTAACAGTGGCCCATGCAGGATCTGTCGATCTGGAAAATGCCAGTCCAGGCCTGAGCCCATGGAGAGAGGGGGACAGATATCCATTGGTGGGGAAGAAAGGAGATTTTACTATCAGCATAGGAAGGGGTACTTTAAAGTAAGGGCAGTCAGGTTATGGGATTCCCTACCAAGAGAGGGGGAATGAGTGATTCATTGGTGGGGAGGAAAGGAGATCTCACCATCAGCATAGGAAGGGGTTCTTTACTGTAAGGACAGTCAGGTTATGGGATTCCCTACCAAGAGAGGGGGAATGAGTGATTCATTGGTGGGGAGGAAAGGAGATCTCACCATCAGCATAGGAAGGGGTTCTTTACTGTAAGGACAGTCAGGTTATGGGATTCCCTACCAAGAGAGGGGGAATGAGTGATTCATTGGTGGGGAGGAAAGGAGATCTCACCATCAGCATAGGAAGGGGTTCTTTGCTGTAAGGACAGTCAGGTTATGGGATTCCCTACCAAGAGAGGGGGAATGAGTGATTCATTGGTGGGGAGGGGAATTAGATTTCACCATCAGCATAGGAAGGGGTTCTTTACTGTAAGGACAGTCAGGTTATGGGATTCCCTACCAAGAGAGGGGGAATGAGTGATTCATTGGTGGGGAGGAAAGGAGATCTCACCATCAGCATAGGAGGGGTTCTTTGCCATAAGGGCAGTAAGGATTTGGGCTTCTCAAGTGACTCGTGAAAGACACCAGAACCAGTTAGACATTCCCATGATACATCAGTGACTTATTTTGGGCTATTTTACACTGGGTGCTGTATGTTTGGAGCATGTGGCCCCTAAGATGTGTAAGAAATGTAAGGGCCCCTTACTAAAGCCTTCAGCTGTAAAGAGGGGAGCAGCAATATTGCCAGAAATTGGAGATGTTCCTGTGAACTTTGCTAATTCTTCTATTCACTGTTAAATAACAAGAATTGATGGGTCCAAAACTGCCTTAATTAACCCATATGAAAGCCCTAATACCCCTGCTCCATACAGTCCCCTAGTCCCTGTGTTCCATAAGATCCGCTCACTCACTATGTCGTTTAGTGTGAAGTTGTGGAACTACAGCTTTATTGTTCGGTGGGGTAGAAATGTTGTGTGTTAGTGGAGCCAAGACTGGGAATGAAGAGAAGGAGGCGCATCCCACTCACAGTAGCAATTGTGTGGATTCTGCACAGAAATACCAACACAATATATACACAATTGATACAAATTCCCCACAACCCTAAGAAAAGGAGCAGCCCATTAGTCACAGGGGGGGTGTTTGTTAGCGCACAGTTTGCCTTTAAAAATAATTGTTACAAAAACGGAGGTGTTAGTAGAACCCTTGGCCCAAAATATGTAAGCTCCTGTGCCAAGTCTTTTAGTTTCCCCACAAAATGATACATCATTTGCTCAAGAGAACCCGAGCTTTCAAAATGTGCTGAAATGTTGGTGTAATTCCACTTCTGTAAAAAGATCCAGGATTCTAAGTGTCTAATACAATGAAAAAACATCACCTTTCCTAAAATACAATCACATATATCAGAAAGATCACTTATTATATGTACGAGAACACAGCAGATTTATCAAGTTCTGCGTCTCCAAATACTTATCGTTTTATGAGAATCACTAAAATCAAATACATCTGATCAGCGGCGTGGTCAAAATACTTCATCCAATAGTCATGCTGGGAAATCAACAACAGAGGCAAAATGAGAAAAAAAAGTGGCATTGTGTGTTTGTGTATCCATGTGTATACAGCTCTAAAAAGTGTGTAAATGTGCGTATATGTGAGTGTGTGAATGTGTGCAAAATCAAAAGTCACATGTGTAGTTTGTGTGTGTGAATGTGTGTGAATGTGTAGTTTGTGTGTGAATGTGTGTGAATGTGTAGTTTGTGTGTGAATGTGTGTGAATGTGTAGTTTGTGTGTGTGAATGTGTGTGAATGTGTGTGAATGTGTAGTTTGTGTGTGTGAATGTGTGTGAATGTGTAAGGAAAGGTCATGTCCCAGTGTTGTGGGTTGCAGGATATGCAGCCCCTGTGCAGCAGGAAGTGAGTGGGCAGGCTCTAGGAGTTTGGTCCTGCATCAGGTCCTGCATCCACATGGCTGCTGCTGTAACGATCCAGTAAGAAGTCAGGCAGAGCTGCAGCCAGTGACCTGCAAACCCTGTTGGCTCGTTGCCTCGGAATTGTGTCCCTGATTCTAGGGAAGCGGCAAAATCCTCTGATGCACAGGGAGAAGCTCTAGTTGCACAGAATGTACTAGAAATGTTCTTGGCACGTAGAGCATTAGTGGTAAAGGGAATGTTCCCCTTTAAATTAACTGTTAGTATGATGTACAGAGGGATATTCTGAGACAATTTGCAATTGTTTTTTTTTATTTGTGGTTTTTTATTTATTTAGATTTTTTTTCAGCAGCTCTCCAGTTTGTCATTTCATTTTATCTGATCTAGGCACGTAACAATACGCAACACCACATAACACCACGTAACACCTCATAACACCACATAACACCACGCAACACCGCGCAACACCACGCAACAACACGCAACACCGCATAACACCACGTAACACCATGCAACACCACATAACACCATGCAACACCACGCAAAACCACGTAACATCACGTAACACCAAGCAACACCACGCAACACCACGCAACACCACGCAACACCACATAACGCCATGCAACACCACATAACACCACGCAACACCACGTAACACCACAAAACATCACATAACACCATGCAACACCGCGCAACACCACGTAACACAACGTAACACCACATAACACCATGCAACACCGCGCAACACAACACCACGCAACACCACGCAAAACCACGTAACACCACATAACACCAAGCAACACCACGCAAAACCACGTAACACCACATAACACCAAGCAACACCACGCAACACCACATAACATCACATAACACCACGCAACACCACCCAACACACTGCAAAACCACGCAACACCACATAACATCACATAACACCACGCAGCACCACACAACACCACACACCATGTGATACTATGCAACAGCAGGTGATTTGTATGATGCTACAAAGTCTGCTCCTGCTACAGCTAGAATGTAAAGTCAGAAGGGGCAGTTTGTTCCTACATGCGGCAGTCAATGTCCACACAACATCATGGAACACAACACCACACAACACCATGCAACACCACACAACACCATGCAACACTACGCCACACCACACAACACCACGTAACACCAAGCAACACCACGCAACATCACGTAACACCAAGCAACACCACTTAAAACCATGCAACACCACACAACACCATGCAACACCACGTAACACCACACAACACCACGTAACACCATGCCAACACCACACAACACCAAGCAACACCACGCAACAGCACGTAACACCATGCAACACCACACAACACCACGTAACACCACGCAACACCACACAAAACCACGTAACACCAAGCAACACCACGCAACACCACGTAATACCAAGCAACACCACGCAACACCACATAAAACCATGCAACACCACGCAACACAACACCAAGCAACACCACGTAACACCATGCAACACCACGCAACACCACACAACACCACGTAACACCAAGCAACACCACGCAACACCACATAACACCATGCAACACCACGCAAAACCACGTAACACCACATAACACCAAGCAACACCATGCAACACCACATAACATCACATAACACCACGCAACACCACCCAACACACTGCAAAACCACGCAACACCACATAACATCACATAACCCCACTCAGCACCACACAACACCACACACCATGTGATACTATGCAACAGCAGGTGATTTGTAGGATGCTACAAAGTCTGCTCCTGCTACAGCTAGAATGTAAAGTCAGAAGGGGCAGTTTGTTCCTACATGCGGCAGTCAATGTTGTGTGGTGTTGTGTGATGTTGTGTGCTGTTGTGTGGTGTTGACTGCACATGAGATTTTATCTGGTCGGATGTAGATTTCACGTCCCACATTTGTGTTTCACATCAGATTTTTGTATCAGTGCCGTTATATTGTGACCAGTGTGACTTCATGTGACTCGTAGGATCCAATGGGACATTCCAACAGCAGCCGACAAAATCTCCCATCTTGTTTAACCCTTACAGTCAAGTCCCTCAGTCAGCAATGCCAGTGAATAGTGAGACCCCACAGTGGGACTTCATTCATAGGTGAGAGAGTTCAGGGGTGCGAGTGAGAGAGTTCAGGGGTGCTAGTGAGAGAGTTCAGGGGTGCTAGTGAGAGAGTTCAGGGGTGCGAGTGAGAGAGTTCAGGGGTGCTAGTGAGAGAGTTCAGGGGTGCTAGTGAGAGAGTTCAGGGGTGCTAGTGAGAGAGTTCAGGGGTGCTAGTGAGAGAGTTCAGGGGTGCTAGTGAGAGAGTTCAGGGGTGCGAGTGAGAGAGTTCAGATGTGCTAGTGAGAGAGTTCCGGGGTGCGAGTGAGAGAGTTCAGGGGTGCTAGTGAGAGAGTTCAGGGGTGCTAGTGAGAGAGTTCAGGGGTGCTAGTGAGAGAGTTCAGGGGTGCTAGTGAGAGAGTTCAGGGGTGCTAGTGAGAGAGTTCCCGGGGTGCGAGTGAGAGAGTTCAGGGTGCTAGTGAGAGAGTTCAGGGGTGCTAGTGAGAGAGTTCAGGGGTGCTAGTGAGAGAGTTCAGGGGTGCTAGTGAGAGAGTTCCCGGGGTGCGAGTGAGAGAGTTCAGGGTGCTAGTGAGAGAGTTCAGGGGTGCTAGTGAGAGAGTTCAGGGGTGCGAGTGAGAGAGTTCAGATGTGCTAGTGAGAGAGTTCCGGGGTGCGAGTGAGAGAGTTCAGGGGTGCTAGTGAGAGAGTTCAGGGGTGCTAGTGAGAGAGTTCAGGGGTGCTAGTGAGAGAGTTCAGGGGTGCGAGTGAGAGAGTTCAGATGTGCTAGTGAGAGAGTTCCGGGGTGCGAGTGAGAGAGTTCAGGGGTGCTAGTGAGAGAGTTCAGGGGTGCTAGTGAGAGAGTTCAGGGGTGCTAGTGAGAGAGTTCCCGGGGTGCGAGTGAGAGAGTTCAGGGGTGCTAGTGAGAGAGTTCAGGAGTGCGAGTGAGAGAGTTCAGGGGTGCTAGTGAGAGAGTTCAGGGGTGCTAGTGAGAGAGTTCAGGGGTGCGAGTGAGAGAGTTCAGATGTGCTAGTGAGAGAGTTCCGGGGTGCGAGTGAGAGAGTTCAGGGGTGCTAGTGAGAGAGTTCAGGGGTGCTAGTGAGAGAGTTCAGGGGTGCTAGTGAGAGAGTTCCCGGGGTGCGAGTGAGAGAGTTCAGGGGTGCTAGTGAGAGAGTTCAGGGGTGCTAGTGAGAGAGTTCAGGGGTGCTAGTGAGAGAGTTCAGGGGTGCTAGTGAGAGAGTTCAGGGGTGCGAGTGAGAGAGTTCAGGGGTGCGAGTGAGAGAGTTCAGATGTGCTAGTGAGAGAGTTCCGGGGTGCGAGTGAGAGAGTTCAGGGGTGCTAGTGAGAGAGTTCAGGGGTGCTAGTGAGAGAGTTCAGGGGTGCTAGTGAGAGAGTTCCCGGGGTGCGAGTGAGAGAGTTCAGGGGTGCTAGTGAGAGAGTTCAGGGGTGCTAGTGAGAGAGTTCAGGGGTGCTAGTGAGAGAGTTCAGGGGTGCGAGTGAGTGAGTTCAGGGGTGCCAGTGAGAGAGTTCAGGGGTGCCAGTGAGAGAGTTCAGGGGTGCTAGTGAGAGAGTTCAGGGGTGCTAGTGAGAGAGTTCAGGGGTGCTAGTGAGAGAGTTCAGGGGTGCGAGTGAGAGAGTTCAGGGGTGCTAGTGAGAGAGTTCAGGGGTGCTAGTGAGAGAGTTCAGGGGTGCGAGTGAGAGAGTTCAGGGGTGCTAGTGAGAGAGTTCAGGGGTGCTAGTGAGAGAGTTCAGGGGTGCGAGTGAGACAGTTCAGGGGTGCTAGTGAGAGAGTTCAGGGGTGCTAGTGAGACAGTTCAGGGGTGCGAGTGAGACAGTTCAGGGGTGCTAGTGAGAGAGTTCAGGGGTGCTAGTAAGAGAGTTCAGGGGTGCTAGTGAGAGAGTTCAGGGGTGCTAGTGAGAGAGTTCAGGGGTGCTAGTGAGAGAGTTCAGGGGTTCGAGTGAGAGAGTTCAGGGGTGCTAGTGAGAGAGTTCAGGGGTGCTAGTAAGAGAGTTCAGGGGTGCTAGTGAGAGAGTTCAGGGGTGCTAGTGAGAGAGTTCAGGGGTGCTAGTGAGAGAGTTCAGGGGTGCTAGTAAGAGAGTTCAGGGGTGCTAGTGAGAGAGTTCAGGGGTGCTAGTGAGAGAGTTCAGGGGTGTGAGTGAGAGAGTTCAGGGGTGCTAGTGAGAGAGTTCAGGGGTTCGAGTGAGAGAGTTCAGGGGTGCTAGTGAGAGAGTTCAGGGGTGCTAGTAAGAGAGTTCAGGGGTGCTAGTGAGAGAGTTCAGGGGTGCTAGTAAGAGAGTTCAGGGGTGCTAGTGAGAGAGTTCAGGGGTGCTAGTGAGAGAGTTCAGGGGTGCTAGTGAGAGAGTTCAGGGGTGCTAGTAAGAGAGTTCAGGGGTGCTAGTGAGAGAGTTCAGGGGTGCTAGTGAGAGAGTTCAGGGTTGTGAGTGAGAGAGTTCAGGGGTGCTAGTGAGAGAGTTCAGGGGTGCTAGTGAGAGAGTTCAGGGGTGCTAGTAAGAGAGTTCAGGGGTGCTAGTGAGAGAGTTCAGGGGTGCTAGTGAGAGAGTTCAGGGTTGTGAGTGAGAGAGTTCAGGGGTGCTAGTGAGAGAGTTCAGGGGTGCTAGTGAGAGAGTTCAGGGGTGCTAGTGAGAGAGTTCAGGGGTGCTAGTAAGAGAGTTCAGGGGTGCGAGTGAGAGAGTTCAGGGGTGCTAGTGAGAGAGTTCAGGGGTGCGTGGGTTAAGTCGGACACAATGTAATACACGTGTGAGTAATTCCCAGTTGTACACACTGACTGACTGTCAGCTACAAGTGGCAGCCGATACACAGAATAAAGTCCCCAGTGCTCCATCCGTCCCACACTCTCTGCTGCCACTGGATTTTACACTTATAATGCTAATAATATTCACAGTAAATGAGGGGCTTGACTCGGCACGTGAGCTTACATATCTTGGACAAAGGGTGCTACTAACGGCTCAGTTTTTCTAACAATTATTTTTTAAAGGCAAACTGTGCGCTGGCAAACTTTCTCCTTCTTTCTGTTAGAAATAACGGCAGCTCTGCCATTCGCTTTATTCCTCCCATATTTATATTTATATTTAATAATAACTGCTCATGTGCGCCCTCCACTTGTAGCCCCACAATTCCCTTATATATCCCTATATATTATATCTCTATACAGCTACTGTCCCTTCTATATAATATACGTCTCTCTGTATTTATATTGTTCTCATGTTCATATCATTATGCAGTGGCTTTATAGATAGATATATATATATAAATATGTAGCTGTATATAGTCACGTGTATATTATTTCTCTATCAGTCTGTTCATGTTTATTCTATTTCTCCTGCATTTACCCCTTAATCTTTGCCTTTACCCTTCATCGACAGACATGACATTAATCTATTTATTATTATCTGTATTAGTCACTATTAATTCCTACCTCTATATATTGATTATAAATATCATTCATCTTATTAGATATCAATAGGGAGTATTATTTGCATTGTTGTAACATTATTCTAATTATTATGCGATTATCTGTATCTGTGTGTATATATACATCTAAATATATTTAATATCTTGTCTCTCTATATGGGAATTGATTTATTACATATAACTACAGCCACACACATATGTATATATATATATATTCTGTTGGTACAGGGATATGTCTCCTGATAAAGTGAGTGCAGTGTGTATATATATATATATATATATATAATTAGCCTGTATTTATTGAAGTTCTCTTTCAATATATATTATTAGTTAGAACCCTACATGTCTGTGTTTCCATATACATACTAATAATATACAAATATTAAATATACATACGATTCTACTGACATTCTTTCATTATACTTATTATATCTCTGCATTTATTTTATTTCCATACAATTACCCTTATTGATTCTCACTATAATCACTTATTGTTATTGATATATTATTATGTGCATTTTTAATATTTCTCTATATGTTTCCATGTCTGTGTGTATATATCTATATATATATAAATTGAATCTGCATTTCTTTACATTATAATAATCTTGGATTTGTCTTTTGGATTTCTGTAATTTAGCTGTTTCTTTCCATTATGATCAGTATTTGGATTTCAGAATGTGTATTTATGTTTATATATATATATAGCTTGTTAGCCTGGATTTATTTCTATTATTATTGGACAGACAGAGACAGACAGACAGTTGAAGTCAGACACGCGGGTGCAGTTTCATTACATGAGAAAGCAATGCAGAATGTAGTCACATATTTAATATATATATAGAATTTGTCAAAAACACTGCACTCATAGGACTTAAAAACATTTCGGTTTATTTTAAAAATATGACGTTTCTCCTTTCTCAAAGTTCTCTTACTTTGAGAAAGGCTATAAATAATACAAACATTTTTTTTGGTTTATTTCAAAAATACGGACTGACTTTTCAGCTGTAACAATATTACAATGTAACAAAGTTACAGCCGAAAAGTCAGTCTGTATTTTTGAAATAAACCAAAAACTTTTTAAGTCCTATAAGTTCAGTATTTTTGACAAATTGAATGTTCAGATCTGCTCCAGTAATTGCACCCAGGCGACTAGTGACTTTTTGTTGTGAGTGCCAATACGACTCCTTGGATCAATATATATATATATAATTAGTCTGTATTTATTACACATTTAATAAACATCATTAAACGGTACTTATTCACATTATTATCCTAAATGTCTGTTTACTGTATCTTGATATATTCATCTAACTATTAATCAATGTATCTGTGTATTATTTATCTATTAATCAATGTATCTGTGTATTATTTATCTATTAATCAATGTATCTGTGTATTATTTATTTATTAATCAACATATGTATGATTAGGATGTATTTCTATTGTGATAACTTGAATGTGCAATAGTCACTGTATAATGTGATTATTTATAAAGAAGATTATTTGGTTTCTTCGCTTGAACAGAGTGTTTGTCCATTTAATGACATAAATACAGTGTATATTTATTATATAGGATAAATGTACATTTCTTGGGGGCATGTTTACTAACATTGGAGATAAATATCTGGAGAGATTTCTGGAGATGTTGCCCATAGCAACCAATCAGATCTTTGCTTTTGTTTTCTAACTTGGCTGTGGCTGTTTAAATCTAATTGCTGATTGGTTGCCATGGGCAACATCTCCAGAAATCTCTCCAGATATTTATCTCCAATGTTAGTAAACATGCCCCTTGGTATTCTAATGATACAAGTGGAGATGATTACAACACATTTCCGAGGGCAGGTATATAGATATATAGAGATATACAGAGGGCAGATATATAGATATATATAGAGATATAGAGAGGACAGGTATATAGATATATATAGAGATATACAGAGGACAGGTATATAGATATATAGAAAGTGTGGGAGGAATAACAAAATAACAAACCCAGAAGAGATTTGTCTCCCTAAATCAGTGATCCCCAACCAGTAGCTCGTGAGTAACATGTTTCTCTCCGACCCCTTGGATGTTGCTCCCAGTGGCCTCAAAGCAGGAGATTATTTTTGAATTCCAGACTTGGAGAGAAGTTTTATTGCATTAAAACCAGGTGCACTGCCAATTAATGTAGGTTGACATTCCACATAGGGGCTATTAAATGGCCAATCACAGCCCTTACTTGGCATTTTTCATGCTTGTGTTGCTCCCCAACTCCTTTTACTTCTGAATGTTGCTCACGGGTTGTAAAGGTTGGGGATCCCTGCCCTAAATAAAGATAAAACTTACATTTTGTCCCAAAATCCATTGTCTTTTACAGAAAACTCTGGAGATTTTCTTCCCATTGAAGTGAGTAAGAGACAGAGAGAATAAGCAGGAGAATTCTGTGAGTGACAGTGGCCCCGGGGCCCCTACATTTCACATCAGATCCATGAAAGTGTCAGGAAATGTACAAGCCCAGAATGAAGTGGGTGAGGGGATTAGAGTGTATGAGTTTGGGGCAGACACAAGTACAAACCCACGTGTAGGGGAAGTACTTACCTTGTGTTCCACTAGCACTACAGTGAGTAACAGAGGCACAGAGTTGCAGGGAGTTGTAGGGAGTTGCAGGGAGTAGCAGGGAGTAGCAGGGAGTTGAAGGGAGTTGCAGCAGCAGGGGTGAGTAGTTACCTGGTGTCAGGAGAGAGAAGTCGAGTCCCTGGAAGGTTTTGCTGGTGAGTTCCAGGAGGGCAGAGAGGGGAGAAGACTGGGGGGTCGGTGGGAGTTGCTGGGGGGGACATTTCTTGAGAATATCGGCGATAGTAAAAGGAGTGAGAGATTTATTCGGGGGATCCATGAGCCGCTTCTGCCTCTTCATCTCCGACCCCCCCAATTCCTTCTCCCGGGGGGGGGGGCAGTGCGAGTGTCTCACAGGGAAGCGATAAACTCACTCTGGAACCCCCGACCCTCAGCCCCGCGGGGAGGAGCCCGACCCCCCAACATTTACACACGCGCACCCCCCCCCCCCCCTCCTGACATTATTATTATTATTATATTTATTTCTACTGATCCCCCCCAGACACAGGGGCAAAAGCTTTACAGCAATAAAATCCCCCTCAGTCTGGCCGTGCAGGGGTTAATATCATGTGGGAGGGGCTTCCGCTGCTGATCCAATAGAATATCACATGTCTGCAACGGACTCACAGGGTTAATGTCGTGTCGCCTCTGGTGAGGAACAGGTTAATGTAAAGTACGGGACATTGTGTGGCTATACGGGGGTTAATATAATGTAGGGACAACATTATGGCTAGAGAGGGGTTAACATAATAATATACTCATGTTGCTATGGGGGGGTTATTATAAACCAAGGGAAAACCTTTGGCTATGGGAGGGTTAATATAGAATAAGGGGAATATCTCTGGCTATGGGAGGGTTAATATAGAGTAGGGGAGTATCTTTGGCTATGGGAGGGTTAATATAGAGTAGGGGAGTATCTCTGGCAATGGGAGGGTTAATATAGAGTAGGGGAACCCCTCAGCAAATAAAACTCTCTGGCTATAAAGGTGTTAAAGGTCATGTAGGGGAACCTTGTTACTATAGAGGGGCTACAGTATGTTTAGTGGTATTCTCTGCCTAATAATTGGTTAATGGGATGTAGGTTGAGCAGTCTGTCTATTAAGGGGTTATTAAATTCTCGAGTACACTTGTGAGCTTGTGGCTATAGAAGAGTTAATATAATGCAGGCGCAACCATTTGGATAAGCACTGCGTATCTTGACAGCGCTATATAAATAAATGATGATGATGATGGAAGGGTTAATCCATTTCCCCAGAAGGCTGTTGATGGTTTAGTCAGATTAACCCTGTGGGTGCTGAGAGTTTACTAATAAATGTGATACATGGAATATGGCGGAGCTTCTATTTAACCCTGTCGTCACATTGATGCTGAAGGTCTCGTTCTTTATTTATTGATGGTCTGACGCCTGAGAGCCCTAAACGTGTGGGACACAATATTCGGCGCATTCATGGGAGACCCCCATTTTCCATGGCTCAGGGCGACAGGCTAAAGAAATTGGGGTTCTTGGGCCCCTGACTGGAACTTGCAGGAAGATGTGGGAGTGGAAAAGGGAGATCAGTTACATGAGTGGGGGGCGGGGCTGCTGCAGAACCTCTTTGTAACTTGGGGAAGATGAAAGAAGCGGCAGCTGTGGGGCCAATTGGATGAAAGTCAGATGATTGTTCCACATGTGACTAAAAGGGTCTCACGTCATGAGGTATCTGGTCCCCCCCCACTCACCCCATCACTTGCACCCCTCTCCTTCACTCAGAAATTTATAGGCTGTGTCTGTGGGGAGACCATAAAGAGCAGTGCAGCCTGGGAATGATTAGCCGCCCCAGCTTGGGTTACACTCTATAAAATCCTCGACAAATAACTCTGTGATATTTGTGGGGGTCTGATGATCTTAACCTGCCCCATATGTGGGGGGATCAGGTGAATTCCCTGTGTGTTTGTCTCCACTTCTTAACCCCAAATCTTACTTGTCTTTTATGGGGACAACCAGTTACTTGGCCCAGTCTGCAAACCCTCACCCCAACAATCACCCCAAAACATAAATGCCCCTCAACCCTCACCCCAAATCATGTATGTCCCTTAGGTGGCTACAATCACCCCAAAACATAAATGCCCCTAAACCCTCACCCCAAAGCATGTATGCCTCTTCGGGGCCTATAAACAATCACCCCAAAACATAAATGCCCCTCAAGTGCCCCTAAACCCTCACCCAAAGCATGTATGTCCCTTAGGTGCCTATAAACAATCACCCCAAAACATAAATGCCCCTAAACCCTCACCCCAAAGCATGTATGTCCCTTACGTACCTATAAACAATCACCCCAAAACATAAATACCCCTCAAGTGGCTCTAAACCCTCACCCCAAAGCATGTATGTCCCTTAGGTAGCTACAAACAATCACCCCAAAACATAAATGCCCCTCAACCCTCACCCAAAGCATGTATGCCTCTTAGGTGCCTATAAACAATCACCCCAAAACATAAATGCCTCTCAAGTGCCCCTCAACCCTCACCCCAAAGCATGTATGCCCCTTAGGTGCCTATAAACAATCACCCCAAAATATAAATGCCCCTCACCCCAAAGCATGTATGCCCATTAGGTGCCTATAAACAATCACCCCAAAACATAAATACCTCTGAGGTGCCTCTAAACCTTCACCCAAAGCATGCAAGCCCCCGGGTGCTTGGGAAAACATTTTGTGGGGTACCTTGGGCCTCCAGAATTATGTGACTGCTGTGTTACCCTTTTTACATACAGTATCTATGTAACTGGCCCATAGAGATAGCAAGCACACTTGTCCTTTAATATAGTGATGGCAAAGGGCTGGCTCTTCTTCGTTGGCCTCCATCTTGTGACCCAGGTGTGGGGAGCCTGGTTTCAACAAGAGCCAGTAAAGAGCTCTGCCCTAGAGGGACACCCCTTCTAGAGAAAGTCTGGGAACAGGAAGCCTGTGACTTATCCAATAGTCGTTTTGTCAGAAGCAGTTGTAGGAAGTAAGACAGTGACCTATAGAAAGAGCAGCTTGTGCTCCACCTAAGGACTGAAGGCTGGAGCTCTCCCTGAGGCATCACTGGGTGCCTATAAACCCAGTGAAGGGACCACAGTGCATCATGGGGATTCAGGTTTAAGTGTTTCACATGCAGAACCATTTCCACTGAGTGGTGTCACAGAACCCAACTATGAACTGTATCCAATCCCATAACATTATATCTAATAATAATAACTTAATGATCGTCAGACTTTCCTGCTTAAAGAGAAAGTGGTCCATTGTCTGTTACTCACCTGGACCCTCATTTCTGGGGCAGTTCCTTTCATTTCGGCCTTTATATTTGGCCCGACATACAGCTCCCTATGTAACACAACCAAATAATATCCCTCATCTTAGCCAGGACCCTCGGGCTGTTTATATTCCTGATAGCGGAAGGGCAGTGCCTTAATGGCAGCTCAAACTGTCATATTTATACAAGACTGCAAGAATTGCTGATATGTGGCACTTTATCAGTATATGGATACACTGCTGAGTATACCCTGCACCCTGTTATATTTACCCACCATACTCTTCATTCTATCAACAATTACCCAAACTCTTAACAATTCATTGATCTGAACAGAACCTCATAAGCATTTCTTCTCCATCTTTAGAAAACAGAGATTCTTAGACAAGAATAAAAGATGGAAAAACAATTCAGGACACACCATCCCCAGCCCCCCAGCTTTCCTAGGGAGATCCGCCCCATTTCGCTATATGATATTAAGCCGGTTACCCCACAAAAACTGAAAAAACAACTTGTTATTGTTGAAACCAAAGTATTGGGCAAAGGAAACACAAAGCTGGTAAATATAAACAAAGGAACAAGAAACACTTAGGGGCACATTTACTAAGGGTCAAAGTCAATTTTCAAATTTAAAAACTTCGAATTTCGAATAGGCCTAAATTTGACTTTGTTAGCCTATGGGGACCTCCTAGAACCTAAAGCCAACATTTGGCTAAGTTTTTAGAAGTCAAAGTAAAAACGTTCGATCGACCGATTTTACTTCGACTGAATATGGTCAAATTTGATAAAAAAAAACTTTGACTTCAAATATCGAAGTAATACAATTTGGTGGTCAAATTTCGAAGTTTTTTACACTTCGAAATTCGACCCTTGATAAATCTGCCGTTAATGACCTGGATCTTCTTGCTGTACTACCGCTTGCAGTTCTTCCATGTTCTCTCTATTTCAGAACAAATATGTAACTTCTCTTCCCAGTTCATATATCAGCAGAAGCAACGGTTATACCAACAATCTTAGTTCTCTCCTTTTCCACGAGGGACATCAAAGGCTTTTCCTTCCTCCTCAACCCACATCTTCTTCCATTTCTTCCTGTAACACAGAATGATCTGAATGATCAGAATGGAGAAAGTTCTATCATCTGCATAGTAAGTAAGCCTTTACCTGTCCCTTAAACATGTGTCCTTCCCTAGGGTCCCACTATTGTCCTGAATTCTTCTCAATAAGGGATGAATAGTATAAACATCTAATAATGGGCTTATGGGACCTGGTGAACTGCAGCTTTGACAGGAAACGTTCCACCTAAACGTTCCATTCATTAAAGGAACACTCGCAGCATCTGGATATAAATACATCAGGTAGGAAACACTTCCTCAATGTCTGCTACAGAGAGACATGAAGGAAACAAGATTTGAAACATTTCGAGTAAGTAAGGGATATTTTGCTTGACTAACACAATAGGAAAGCGTTTGGAATTATTCCTTAGGGTGACAGGTCCCCCTCATTATTAATAAAAACGTATAAGTTGACTGGTTAGTTTATCAGTAGCAGGACTTTTATTGTCACTAAGAGATTTAATTCCTCACCTCAGTCTCTGTTATGGGCAATGACATGTTCACTCTCCTGATCCAACACAGACTTAGACACATCCCCCAAATATTGCTCTAATATCCCACTATTTCCTCTCCATTAAACAGTTCTTTATCATATAAAGTGATTGCATTTCTAATTTCTTACCCTATAAATCAATCCTGAGGTCACTTTCTTACTTACCTTTTGCTTACAAGCTTCAAATGGGTCAAACACCAACTATCAAACGTATTGTCTGCTCAGAGAGAATCCTTGTGCTCATTCTGCAGGCTTTATTTTGGGTTTATTTGGGTTCTCCATAAACATTAATAATATGATAGCTGGTATTATTCTTAGTTAGATCTAATAGGAGACACCTACCAGAATGAATCTCAATTATTTGTTTGAAATAAGATTTCTATCCCATCATATTCCTCGAATCCAAATCACCAATAGGAGGACCCCAAAGTCCACTCTCTTTTAGCATGATAAGGATCATTATTGTTTTTAAGGCTGGTCTCTTGTCTCTTTTGTCCTGCCCACATTGTCACCTTGTGAGCCCCATCTTTAAACTGAAGATGATAAAGGCTCATCATGTCTCTCTGGACATTCCTCAAAAGACTGTGATCTCCCAAGTGACTGTTCATGTTCTGTTTGATCTTCAGTCTCAGTATAAGATTGCAAGACTTCAAACCTGCATGAAGTAACTTTATAGAGTAATTGCTGGGAATCATCACTGGTGCATATTCCTTTTCTATTGAGAATTTGTCTTTTTTTCCCCCCTCTGTACAACCTGGTACCTATTATCTGCTACGGCTGCTGGTGTATGAGGTGACTCTTGATTAGGTGGCATCTCAGCAACTTCCATCACAGAATCATCTGCTGTATCAGCTTCCTGGGTGACTTGGGAAACAGTTTGTGTTGGTGCCAAATCTCTGCTTTCAGTTAATTCTGTCTCTCAAGACATTCATTTAGTGTCTCATTCATTAGATTGTCAATGTCCAGCTCTTCATCCAGCCTATAAGAAGTTTTAGGGCAGTTGCTGAAATAGTGACCCGCAGCAGAACACAAGTTACATACAACGTCTGACAGTCCTTCTTGGTGTGTCCCATACTGTTACACTGTGAGCACCCGATCGTATCACAGCTGTAGGAAAGGTGTCTATTGGACCCACACTTGTAGCAGCTTCTGGGCTGGCCAGGATAAAAACAGACGCCTTTAATTCCACACACTCAGAGTGCAGTAGAATAGCTATGACCCTAGTGCTCTGTTTAGTTTGCTGAACCAGCTTTAGGTTTTTCCATATTGGGTCTCTCTTTGTTTTATGGAAAATCTCCCAGAAAATCTCCAGATTCTGGGGCAACTTGAAGCTGATGTCACATGTCCTTGTGCCAGGAAAGTGAATGAATAAACATCATCAGCTGAGAAGCCCATAAAGTCTTTGAGGAGAGTTTTGCCAATGAAGTTTCTGTCTGGTATATCAGACTCAGACCCAGTATAAGTCAACTGCACAGCACTTTTCCTTTTGTTGGCATCTCCCCCAGTTCTTATTGTATTAAAGAAAGATTTCTTTCTTTCTCTTCTATTCATGGCACTTTGAGTTGCACCTCTTGCACCAGATGGATCCACACCAGGGACCTGCAAACTCTCTGTTTTATTTCTCACTTCCAGGATTTACTTGTGTTGGATTATCATCATTACCCATTCCACTTTGCAAACTGCCAGCTCTATGTTTTGCTGCTGCTTTCTCAGCTTTTCCCATTCCAGTCCTACCAGTTCCGTGTTTTGCAAGAGCTTCAGCCTCAGTGCTTCCCATTCTAGTTTTCAGGGTTTGCATTCTCAACACCTTCCATTCCAGCCTGCTGACTGCCAGTTCCAGGTTTTGCAGGGACTGTACACTCACTACTCCCCCAGCAGTTAGACAAATGACTCCTGATTAGTTACAATGTTCTTTTTCAGACATTTTGGCGGTTTTCTTGCTTTTAATTAAACTTTCCATAACACAAGTGATGCTTCTGGATCTCAAGTTCAGCAGTTTGGATTCAGCAGCAGACATGCTTGATTTAGTGGGGCCAGCTGAGGATTCTGGGATACAGTCACCTGGAAGTACATTTTGCTCAGCAGAATCTTTATTGGCATGTAAAGCTTTGAACTTCTCAGTAGTCACACCAGACATGGGCACAGCTTTGCTGAGAGATGTCAGGGTCTAAGGAATGTGACAGTTTATCAGATATTTTACTGATCCCCTTTTCAGCTTTCTTCTCCTTGGGAGACTGGATTGGACACTTCACCTTAAAATGGATTGTGTTTCTTTAACTGGTTCAGCTTGATCTCCTCACATTGCTTTTCCCATGTCAGTCTTAAAGTTGCTGCACTTTCTTCTCCTATTTCTTTCTTTAGAGAGAGGTGTTCAGCATCCAACTGGTTAATCTGGCCCTGGATCTTTTATTTCTCTGCTTCATTTGTACTTTTCTGTTGTTCCAATTCCAGGAGCAATTTCTGCCTCAGGACACTTTCATAGATGTTAAATGTGGCATCTTTACTTCCCTGCACTGCTGCACTCCGCTTTTCTTCCAAAGAAACCAGCTTTTTCATTATATAACCCTACTTTGGTTACTGTCTCTTTAAATAGCAATTAACCCGCGGCAATCCAGGGCCCTGAGTCCCTTTTGCATATGAAAAGTACTGGGAACTGGGATATTACAGCGCAGTGTCTCCACCTAGTGAACACGGAGGAACACACCTCAGGGGTATCTAGTATAGGTAAATCTAAAAACAACTGGACTTGCTGAGTAATCAATGAAGACGTTTCACTACTCATCCGAGCAGCTTCTTCAGTACAACTGACTGGTGTGGGAAGTTCTCGGCACTTCCACTAATCCAATCACAATGGCACATTGTAACTCTTCAGAGAGGTGAAACTCACAGAGGTGTAGATTGTGTGTAGTTACTGTGATAGGATTATCCAATGTGTCATGTGACTCCTAGAAAGAGTATTGGATAAAGAAGACGCTGGTTTGAACGAGGTGTGAAAGAGGTGATTCATGTCAAGGTGGAGAGACCATCCCTGAACAGAGGCGGGGGCCTTTGACACCACCTGTCTGCTACATACAATGCTGTTCTAACATCTGTACCCCGGCGGATTAAGAACACTTCACACATCCATTCATGTAACTCTCAAAAGTAACAGCTGTATCTAGGAGTCACATGACACATTGGATAATCCTATCACAGTAGCTACACACAATCACACCTCTGTGAGTTTCACCTCTTTGAAGAGTTATAATGTGCCATTGTGATTGGATTAGTGGAAGAGTTTATATGCAGAGAACTTCCCACACCAGTCAGTTGTACTGAAGAAGCTGCTCGGATGAGTAGTGAAACATCTTCATTGATTACTCAGCAAGTCCAGTTGTTTATTTTTGAATTACTTGTATTAGATATTCCATGACCTAGATGAATGAAAATCTTCATAGTCATACACCTCAGGGGATTTCAACTAGGAAAAATAAAACACACACAGTTTGCAATAGAACAAATATAAACTTTATGTAAAACTGTAAATGCAAATCACACAATATCACATTACTCTGAGAAACCTGTGTGGACTATTAACCCCTGGCACAGTCTCTCAATGCCACAGTCCTACACTGGGTGAATAAATGTAGACTAAATCTGGTCAGTTCAATGTCCCTTCCCCCTTATGTCCCCAGGTAGCACTACCTGCCCCAAGGTACCTTTCCCTTTGAAAGCAGAAATCACTCTCACGTGGCAGTTACACGAGCAAGACCTGTCCTCACCCTGGGGAACACACAGTAGCCAAAGTATCCACAGGCAGGAGATAGAAACTGGCTCTCCCTGATGCTCACTTTCTCCAGCCGAGCAAAATGCAGCCTTTCCTTCTCCTTCATCCTAGAAACTCCTTTTCAAGCAGTCCAGGGGCGGACTACCTACTACTTACTATTAGGCGAAGCACCGATCAGCATACATGCCAAGGCGGCGCATGCGCAAAGATCACTAGGTGTGCATGCGCAAATGGCGATGTGTGGAAAAAATTACTTTTTTTAAAACTGTTTGGGAGAGGGGGGCTGCCCGGCGGGGGCCCACTAGGATCGGGGCCCACTGGGTATTTTCCCGGTGTCCTGCCGGGCCAGTCCGACACTGGCCATGTCACTCTCACCCCCTCAGGGCCCCCCGGCAGTCCGTTCGCCAATGAAAATGCGGCCAAATACAGCCGTACGGAGGGGGGCTGGCCCGGCTGTGCGTCACGCACAAGGGCCCGCCCCCCTCTAGGATCGCTACTGAAAACGGGGGAAGGATTTATGTGATCCCCTACACTTATGAAACCATCCTGGCACCCCTAGCAGGAACATAGGAGTTATAGGGAGGGGTATATGGAACAGTCGGAGGAGTTATAGAGAGGGTTATATGGACCAGTAGGAGGAGTTATAGAGAGTGGTATATGGAGCAATAGGAGGAGTTATAGGGAGGGTTATATGGAGCAATAGGAGGAGTTATAGGGAGGGTTATATGGAGCAGTAGGAGGAGTTATAGGGAGTGGTATATGGGGCAGTTATAGGGAGGTTAACAAACCATTTTATAAGATGAAAGAGAGAAAAAAGAAATATAATGAGTATATAGAGCCAATGCAAAAATGATGTTTATAATGAGTATATGTGTGAGTGTGGCTGCTATTCTACTTGAGTATGTATTGGCATTAGGGAGCAAAGAGTTAATAGCCCACTGCAGTTAGATCCCCTCTGTCAGCACCCCCACCCCCCAACAGCATTAGGGAATGTTACCTGCAAAAGACGGATGGACAATTTGTAGAGATCTGGGAAATCTGAGAGCCGGAGAGACAGCGGGAGAAAAATGCAGTCTGTGTCCCCTGCACAACCCCAGTCAGCTGCTCCAGCCCTGGGACATGCTACTGCTGCCTTACAGCTGATTCAAAGAGCTTGCACTCTAAAGCTTATTGCTATCATCTCAAATAAGTACTGGGGAAACCACAGCTGGGAAAAGAGGTAACCTTGGGATTCCTGGGACACAGAGCTTCCTATCTAATTCTATTGATCCCAGGGACACAGAGCTTCCTATCTAATTATAGGGATTCCTGGGACAAAGAGCTTCCAATCTAATTCTTGGGATTCCTGGGACACACAGCTTCCTATCTAATTCTAGTGATACCTGGGACACAGAGCTTCCTATCTAATTCTAGGGATGCCTGGGACACAGAGCTTCCTATCTAATTCTACGGATGTCTGGTACACAGAGCTTCCTATCTTATTCTAGTGATACCTGGGACACAGAGCTTTCTATCTAATTCTAGGGATGCCAGGGACATAGAGCTTCCAATTTAATTCTAGAGATTCCTGGGATACAGAGCTTCCTATTTAATTCTAGGGATGTCTGGGACATAGAGCTTCCTATCTAATTGTAGGGATGTCTGGGAAACAGAGATTCCTATCTAATTCTACAGATATCTGGAACACAGAGCTTCCTATCTAATTCTAGGGATGCCTGGGACACAGAGATTTCCTGTCTAATTCTAGGGATGCCTGGGACACAGAGCTTCCAATTTAATTCTAGAGATTCCTGGGATACAGAGCTTCCTATTTAATTCTAGGGATGTCTGGGACACAGAGCTTCCAATCTAATTCTAGGGATGTCTAGGACACAGAGCTTCCAATCTAATTCTAGGGATGTCTGGGACACAGAGCTTCCAATCTAATTCTTGGGATGCCTGGGATACAGAGCTTCCTATTTAATTCTAGGGATGTCTGGGACATAGAGCTTCCTATCTAATTGTAGGGATGTCTGGGAAACAGAGATTCCTATCTAATTCTACAGATATCTGGAACACAGAGCTTCCTATCTAATTCTAGGGATACCTGGGACACAGAGATTTCCTGTATAATTCTAGGGATGTCTGGGACACAGAGCTTCCAATCTAATTCTAGGGATGCCTGGGACACAGAGCTTCCTATCTAATTCTAGGGATGCCTGGGAAACAGAGCTTCCTATCTAATTTTACGGATGTCTGGAACACAGAGCTTCCTATCTAATTCTAGGGATGTCTGGAACATAGAGCATCCTATCTAATTCTAGAGATTCCTGGGATACAGAGCTTCCTATTTAATTCTAGGGATGCCTGGGACACAGAGCTTCCTATCTAATTCTAGGGATGCCTGGGACACAGAGCTTCCTATCTAATTCTAGGGATGTCTGGGACACAGAGCTTCCTATCTAATTCTAAGGATTTCTGGGACACAGAGCTTCCTAATAGAGCAGTACACTGAACTAAAGACCCTCTGTTTGAGTATAACATAAGGGTAAGGACACTGAGAAGAAGAGCTGACAATCTAACTGTGGCACATAACCGTACTTACCTGTGCATGTTTGGATTCTGTTCAGTCTTCACATGGTTAACAAACAGAGATCAGTCTCTGGACTGGGGGTGGACCCCATGGAAAAGATTAATGGGGTCTTTCATCGTGGGACTGGTCTCTGTGACCAATTAGTAGGAGACAGCGAGAGCCAAGAGCTTGAACTTCACCCCTCAGACGAGACACTCAGGCGGGATCCGGGGCTAAAGAATTGACTCACCAATATTGGGTGACACAGCGACCCCTCAGTGACTGCCGCTCCTTCAATTTGTTGGAGGTCGTGTGTATAAAATGCATCAATGAGTGTGGGAGTCTGTCCTCAATTATATGCACCCCAAATTATCTGTGATCTCCACAATTCTTTATGTGACAGCTAATGTCTGCTTGTGAGAGAGTGAGTGTGGGTGTGAGCGGATGTTTGTGACAGTGGATGTGAGTGGGTGTTTGTGACAGTGGATGTGAGTGGGTGTTTGTGACAGTGGATGTGAGTGGGTGTTTGTGACAGTGGATGTGAGTGGGTGTTTGTGACAGTGGATGTGAGTGAGTGGGTGTTTGTGACAGTGGATGTGAGTGGGTGTTTGTGACATTGGATGTGAGTGAGTGGATGTTTGTGACAGTGGATGTGAGTGGGTGTTTGTGACAGTGGATGTGAGTGGGTGTTTGTGACAGTGGATGTGAGTGAGTGGGTGTTTGTGACAGTGGATGTGAGTGGGTGTTTGTGACAGTGGATGTGAGTGAGTGGATGTTTGTGACAGTGGATGTGAGTGGGTGTTTGTGACAGTGGATGTGAGTGGGTGTTTGTGACAGTGGATGTGAGTGAGTGGGTGTTTGTGACAGTGGATGTGAGTGGGTGTTTGTGACATTGGATGTGAGTGAGTGGATGTTTGTGACAGTGGATGTGAGTGGGTGTTTGTGACAGTGGATGTGAGTGGGTGTTTGTGACAGTGGATGTGAGTGGGTGTTTGTGACAGTGGATGTGAGTGAGTGGGTGTTTGTGACAGTGGATGTGAGTGGGTGTTTGTGACAGTGGATGTGAGTGAGTGGATGTTTGTGACAGTGGATGTGAGTGGGTGTTTGTGACAGTGGATGTGAGTGAGTGGGTGTTTGTGACAGTGGATGTGAGTGAGTGGGTGTTTGTGACAGTGGATGTGAGTGAGTGGGTGTTTGTGACAGTGGATGTGAGTGAGTGGGTGTTTGTTACAGTGGATGTGAGTGAGTGGGTGTTTGTTACAGTAGATGTGAGTAAGAGTGGGTGTTTGTGACAGTGGATGTGAGTGAGTGGGTGTTTGTGACAGTGGATGTGAGTGAGTGGGTGTTTGTGACAGTGGATGTGAGTGAGTGGGTGTTTGTTACACTGGATGTGAGTGAGTGGGTGTTTGTGACAGTGGATGTGAGTGAGCGGGTGTTTGTGACAGTGGATGTGAGTGAGTGGGTGTTTGTTGCAGTGGATGTGAGTGAGTGGGTGTTTGTTACAGTAGATGTGAGTAAGAGTGGGTGTTTGTGACAGTGGATGTGAGTGAGTGGGTGTTTGTTACACTGGATGTGAGTGAGTGGGTGTTTGTGACAGTGGATGTGAGTGAGTGGGTGTTTGTGACAGTGGATGTGAGTGAGTGGGTGTTTGTTACACTGGATGTGAGTGAGTGGGTGTTTGTGACAGTGGATGTGAGTGAGTGGGTGTTTGTGACAGTGGATGTGAGTGGGTGTTTGTGACAGTGGATGTGAGTGGGTGTTTGTGACAGTGGATGTGAGTGAGTGGGTGTTTGTGACAGTGGATGTGAGTGGGTGTTTGTGACAGTGGACGTGAGTGAGTGGGTGTTTGTGACAGTGGATGTGAGTGGGTGTTTGTGACAGTGGATGTGAGTGGGTGTTTGTGACAGTGGATGTGAGTGGGTGTTTGTGACAGTGGATGTGAGTGGGTGTTTGTGACAGTGGATGTGAGTGGGTGTTTGTGACAGTGGATGTGAGTGGGTGTTTGTGACAGTGGACGTGAGTGGGTGTTTGTGACAGTGGATGTGAGTGAGTGGGTGTTTGTGACAGTGGATGTGAGTGGGTGTTTGTGACAGTGGATGTGAGTGGGTGTTTGTGACAGTGGACGTGAGTGGGTGTTTGTGACAGTGGATGTGAGTGAGTGGGTGTTTGTGACAGTGGATGTGAGTGGGTGTTTGTGACAGTGGATGTGAGTGGGTGTTTGTGACAGTGGACGTGAGTGGGTGTTTGTGACAGTGGACGTGAGTGGGTGTTTGTGACAGTGGATGTGAGTGGGTGTTTGTGACAGTGGATGTGAGTGGGTGTTTGTGACAGTGGATGTGAGTGGGTGTTTGTGACAGTGGATGTGAGTGGGTGTTTGTGACAGTGGATGTGAGTGGGTGTTTGTGACAGTGGACGTGAGTGGGTGTTTGTGACAGTGGACGTGAGTGGGTGTATGACAAAGAGCTGCCCCAGTGTATCACAGACAGACATGAGCCCAGTAGCACTGGAGTGTAGCCAGTCTGGATTGGGTCATTTCTGGAGCCTCCCAAGGAGAAGTGAGGGGCAATGAGTCTCTTTATAAAGGAAGAGGCCAAATGCTCGGGGGAAGGGTCGTCAGTCTCCTTTGTCACAAGATTAGTGGGGGCCCCTTTATCCTCTCCAGCCAGAAGGCTACTAAGTCTAAAACTGCCCATAGATGTTGAGATTTTTAAAAGATCCGATCGTCACGATTTTCTTAGATCGATTGTACGAATTGTCGATCAACTAAAAGACCCAATTTGTCAGGAAAACAAAGGGGAGCTGCTTGTCCGGCAGACATAGATACACTGGGATTTTTTAATCCGAAAAATCGTAAAATGTACGATCGTTCTAATCCCACTAATGATAACGATAATTTCCAAGGATTGGTCGGACTTCCCTAATATCGGTCTTTGAGCAAGAAGAATCGTTGCGTCTATTGGGATCTTTATTAAGAGTCTCGTGTGCCCGGGGGGCCAGTGTTTCAGGCTGGTGGCTAATGACCCCATAGTCTCTAGGGCACCACATCCTCAGAGTAAAAGCAAAAGTAGAATGAATAAAAAAACACGTATTGCCCCATCCCATTGGCCGGATCGATTTCCTTGTCATTGGCCAAAAGAAAGGGGGGCATAAGAGTAAAGTGTGTAAAGTGCCAATGGTTTTGGGAGGCACCTGAGATTCATTCAGTCAAAGTGCAAAGACTGCATTAATAACACACATAGGGGCATGTTTACTAACATTGGAGATAAATATTTGGAGAGATTTCTGGAGATGTTGCCCATAGCAACCAATCAGATCTTTGCTGGCTGTTTAAATCTAATTGCTGATTGGTTGCCATGGGCAACATCTCCAGAAATCTCTCCAGATATTTATCTCCAATGTTAGTAAACATGCCCCAAAGTACAAACGGTGCAATAGACTCCCCTGAAACTCCTCACCACTCCAGGACCACCTGCACCCCCTCTATCCCTGGCCAAGATCTCTACACCCCGAGACTGTTAGGCTGGGACCCCTCTATCCCTGGCCAAGATCTCTACACCCCGAGACTGTTAGGCTGGGACCCCTCTATCCCTGACCAAGATCTCTACACCCCGAGACTGTAAGGCTGGGACCTCTCTATCCCTGGCCAAGATCTCTACACCCTGAGACTGTAAGGCTGGGACCCCTTTATCCCTGGCCAAGATCTCTACACCCTGAGACTGTAAGGCTGGGACCCCTCTATACCTGGCCAAGATCTCTACACCCCGAGACTGTAAGGCTGGGACCCCTTTATCCCTGGCCAAGATCTCTACACCCCGAGACTGTAAGGCTGGTTCCCCTTTATCCCTGGCCAAGATCTCTACACCCCGAGACTGTAAGGCTGGGACCCCTCTATCCCTGGCCAAGATCTCTACACCCCGAGACTGTAAGGCTGGGACCCCTTTATCCCTGGCCAAGATCTCTACAACCCAAGACTGTAAGGCTGGGACCCCTCTATCCCTGGCCAAGATCTCTACACCCTGAGACTGTAAGGCTGGGACCCCTCTATCCCTGGCCAAGATCTCCACACCCCGAGACTGTTAGATTGGGACCCCTTTATCCCTGGCCAAGATCTCCACACCCCGAGACTGTAAGATTGGGACCCCTTTATCCCTGGCCAAGATCTCCACACCCCGAGACTGTAAGGCTGGAACCCCTTTATCCCTGGCCAAGATCTCTACACCCCGAGACTGTAAGGCTGGGACCCCTTTATCCCTGGCCAAGATCTCTACACCCCGAGACTGTAAGGCTGGGACCCCTTTATCCCTGGCCAAGATCTCGACACCCCGAGACTGTAAGGCTGGGACCCCTTTATCCCTGGCCAAGATCTCTACACCCCGAGACTGTAAGGCTGGGACCCCTTTATCCCTGGCCAAGATCTCTACACCCTGAGACTGTAAGGCTGGGACCCCTCTATCCCTGGCCAAGATCTCCACACCCCGAGACTGTTAGATTGGGACCCCTTTATCCCTGGCCAAGATCTCCACACCCCGAGACTGTAAGATTGGGACCCCTTTATCCCTGGCCAAGATCTCCACACCCCGAGACTGTAAGGCTGGGACCCCTCTATCCTTGGCCAAGATCTCCACACCCCGAGACTGTAAGATTGGGACCCCTTTATCCCTGGCCAAGATTTCCACACCCCAAGACTGTAAGGCTGGGACCCCTCTATCCTTGGCCAAGATCTCCACACCCCGAGACTTTAAGGCTGGGACCCCTCTATCCCTGGCCAAGATCTCCACACCCGAGACTGTAAGATTGGGAAGACTGCAAGGCTGTGACCCCTTTATCCCTGGCCAAGATCTCCACACCCGAGACTACAAGGCTGGGACCCCTTTATCCCTGGCCAAGATCTCCACACCCGGAGACCACAAGGCTGGGACCCCTTTATCCCTGGCCAAGAATTCCACACCTGAAACTGTAAAGCTGAGACCCCTTTATCCCTGGCCAAGATCTCAACACCCCGAGACTACAAGGCTGGGACCCCTTTATCCCTGGCCAAGATCTCCACACCCGAGACTACAAGGCTGGGACCCCTTTATCCCTGGCCAAGATCTCCACACCCGGAGACCACAAGGCTGGGACCCCTTTATCCCTGGCCAAGAATTCCACACCTGAGACTGTAAAGCTGAGACCCCTTTATCCCTGGCCAAGATCTCTACACCCTGAGACTGTAAGTTTGGGACCCCCTTTATCCTCAAACTGTAGCCAGAAGACTTATAGCCGGCCTCAAGTGAGGTCTCACAGTGAATTCAGCATTGGTGGGAGAGGGTCTGAGGGGAAGAACCCAATGGGCAAACATCTGCCCCAGTCATTTTGCCCCAGAGCCTGTGAAGAAAACAAAGATAGGAAGTGCCAGGGGGCAAGACGGAAGCACAAGATAAATAATTGGGAAAACTGGGATAAAAAGAAGTGGGAAGCCCACCCCTATCAACTGGATTGGATAGTTTCCATTGGCAAAAGTGGGGTAAGAGAGAAAAGTGCACTAATGTCGCTAGTCCTAGTTAATCCCATGTCCTGTGGTGCAACAAAAAAGCTCCATCTCCATAGCAACAAGCCCTTTGACCATCTCAGCAGTATGAGGCGCTAAACCCAAGCACCCCAATTCTACAGTTTGCACCCCAAACTGATAAGAACAAACATCAAGCTAAAGGCTCAGGGGACCCCCATGTGTATCAAGCACCCAAACGTCTCCATAGGGTGGCATAGGAGGGGACATTTGGGAGCCAGTCTTTTATCCAATCAGAGCTCAGAGAGACATGGGTACCTGGTCCAGTGGTACTGGAGCTGCTGTGGCTCCATCATTCACTGGGACAGACACAGAGTTCAGCTGGAGCCGAGAACTTTGACGTGGAAAGATCACAGGACTTTGTTCAGCAGGGCACGCCCCTTTGTCAAGCGTGACCCGAAACGTTGCACTGCATTATTACAATTGCCCTGCTGAACAAACTCCCGTGTGCCGGTGATCTTTCCTCGTACCTTGACTGGGTGGTTGCCGATTCCCCTACCACTGAGCACCGGGAAGCTCTGCTCGTGTTTGTGAGGTGTGCGCTTTCTCCAAATTGGCTTGGCCGAGAACTGAGAGACAAGCTGTAAGTGACTCTATTACTTTCACTTGGGGCCCCTAGAACAGCAGCAGAGGGGATATTGGCTGCTCTTAACTACATACTGTGAACCACTGCTGTGCTAGGAACAGCTCTCCATTGAATTTACCAGCAGCCCACTGATATTTTTACTTTAATCTAGGAAATGCACAGCTAACCCTACTTGCATCCCTAACTATAACCTCAACCCTCTCTCTATCCCTAACTATAACTTCAACCCTCTCTCTATCCCTAACTATAACTTCAACCCTCTCTCTATCCCTAACTATAACTTCAACCCTCTCTCTATCCCTAACTCTAACATCAACCCTCTCTCTATCCCTAACTCTAACCTCAACCCTCTCTCTATCCCTAACTCTAACCTCAACCCTCTCTCTATCCCTAACTCTAACCTCAACCCTCTCTCTATCCCTAACTCTAACCTCAACCCTCTCTCTATCCATAACTATAACTTCAACCCTCTCTCTATCCCTAACTCTAACCTCAACCCTCTCTCTATCCCTAACTCTAACCTCAACCCTCTCTCTATCCCTAACTCTAACCTCAACCCTCTCTTATCCCTAACTCTAACTTCAACCCTCTCTCTATCCCTAACTCTAACCTCAGCCCTCTCTCTATCCCTAACTCTAACCTCAACCCTCTCTCTATCCCTAACTCTAACCTCAACCCTCTCTCTATCCCTAACTCTAACCTCAACCCTCTCTCTATCCCTAACTCTAACCTCAACCCTCTCTCTATCCCTAACTCTAACCTCAACCCTCTCTCTATCCCTAACTCTAACCTCAACCCTCTCTCTATCCATAACTATAACTTCAACCCTCTCTCTATCCCTAACTCTAACCTCAACCCTCTCTCTATCCCTAACTCTAACCTCAACCCTCTCTCTATCCCTAACTCTAACCTCAACCCTCTCTCTATCCCTAACTCTAACCTCAACCCTCTCTCTATCCCTAACTCTAACCTCAACCCTCTCTCTATCCATAACTATAACTTCAACCCTCTCTCTATCCCTAACTCTAACCTCAACCCTCTCTCTATCCCTAACTCTAACCTCAACCCTCTCTCTATCCCTAACTCTAACCTCAACCCTCTCTCTATCCCTAACTCTAACCTCAACCCTCTCTCTATCCCTAACTCTAACCTCAACCCTCTCTTATCCCTAACTATTAAACACACTGATAACAGATAAATGAGGGGGACATGGGGGGGGCATGGAAGGCAGAAATGCGTCTTGGCAGTGGCTGTTGTGAGACAGGGAGCCAGTGATTCTTGTGGGGAGACCCCCCCCCGTTATTATGTATCTGTATAACAGCTGCACACTGGCGTGCATGGGGGGGCAGGAGGGGGATCAGTAAGACTTAATAACTGCAAGCGGGGGCGCAACCAAGTGTAGTGACAGAAGGTGGGAGAGGGGCAGGGACCTCCATATATACAGGACTCTGAGTATTGTAAAGATACCCCCAGCTCTGTGTATTATAGAGTATTATAGTGTCCCTGAGTGTGAGTGCACTAGTGTCCCTGAGTGTGAGTGCACTAGTGTCCCTGAGTGTGAGTATGTGAGTGCACTAGTGTCCCTGAGTGTGAGTGCCCCTAGTGTCCAAAAGTGCGAGTATGTGAGTGCACTAGTGTCCCTGAGTGTATGCAAGAGCACTAGTGTCCCAAAGTGTGAATTTGTGAGTGCACTAGTGTCCCTGAGTGTGAGTGCACTAGTGTCCCTGAGTGTGAGTATGTGAGTGCACTAGTGTCCCTGAGTGTGAGTGCCCCCAGTGTCCAAAAGTGCGAGTATGTGAGTGCACTAGTGTCCCTGAGTGTATGCAAGAGCACTAGTGTCCCAAAGTGTGAATTTGTGAGTGCACTAGTGTCCCTGAGTGTGAGTGCACTAGTGTCCCAAAGTGCGAGTATGTGAGTGCACTAGTGTCCCTTACTGTGAATATGTGAGTGCACCAGTGTCCCTGAGTGTATGCAAGAGCACTAGTTTCCCAAAGTGCGAGTATGTGAGTGCACTTGTGTCCCTGAGTGTATGCAAGAGCACTAGTGTCCCAAAGTGTGAATTTGTGAGTGCACTAGTGTCCCTGAGTGTGAGTGCACTAGTGTCCCAAAGTGCGAGTATGTGAGTGCACTAGTGTCCCTTACTGTGAATATGTGAGTGCACCAGTGTCCCTGAGTGTATGCAAGAGCACTAGTTTCCCAAAGTGCGAGTATGTGAGTGCACTAGTGTCCCTGAGTGTATGTGAGAGCACTAGTGTCCCTGAGTGTATGTGAGTGCACTAGTGTCCCAAAGTGCGAGTATGTGAGTGCACCAGTGTCCCTGAGTGTGAGCATTGCACTTTTGTAGCAGTAAGAGGAGATATATATATATATATATATAAATAAGAGGCGGTGGGAATATATTTATTATCGCACACTATTTCCCTGTCATTTCCTGACTCTTCTCCTGATATTGTACAGTCGGCACAAACGGCTCCTCTGGGATCGGATGCTGTTCAGACTACTTCTATTAATACCTGGTGGCAGTTTCTGGGAAGGAAGGTCCGTCTGGTTTGAGCGCTTGTTGGGGGACACCACCCTGTCACCTCTTGGGCCCCCGCCTGTAGCAAATTCTAGCATTAACTCTGTGTCTACTAGGCACAGGCGCTGGGGCTCAGTAATGTGAGTGTGCTGCACATGTGTGTGCTTGGCTGGAAGCATGTTCAGATGCGTGTTTATACCATTCTACATGTATGAATGCGTGTAGAACAAGATCAGGTCCCTACCTACTCACAGAGCCTGGGGACCCACAAAGTTCCACCAGGAACTCACCCAGAGCATGGAACAGGTACAAGAGAACCGGCCAAATCGACATTAATTGCCAGCCCATGGTCACATGTACAGAAGTCTCACTGCCATGCCATCTGCTCCCATAGGATGCCAGCTTTCCCTAGCATGGATGGGGCATCAGCAGAACTGCTCCCAAACTAATGCTTCCCCTTATCATGCCAACCAATAATGGAACCAATCCTGACCCCTTCTTACATGTAAGAGACGTTGCACTGCTGCCCATGCCCGGCCGAATAGGTGCCAGCTGTGAGAAGCTGCGTTGCTCTTGAGTGTGCCAGCCAAGGACTTGAGTGCAACACAATAGAACACTATGCGGAAATAATTGCTTAAAGGCCCCCCACCTTCAAATCTGTGGGTTGTGGGAAATGTCAGAGCGGCTGCTTTAAGATGTCACAGTCCCTTTAATTGGACCTCTGTGTATTCTGTATGCCAGTCTGGACCTGCACCCCTCTCCCTTCCTAGCTGGCTAATGGGTAGGACACAATACTCTGGTATCAAAGTAAAATAAACTCCCCAAAGAAAAGTGAAAATGGCCAATTAACGAACTTGTAGAAACTTCTTCCTATCGATCGCTCCCTTAGTAGTGGTGAGACACTGCCCCCTACTGTGCCCACTGTCATCTATGAACCCAACACCATCTCATGTTCCCATGGCTCATGCCCTTAGTGGTGAGACACTGCCCCCTACTGTGCCCACTGTCATCTATGAACCCAACACCATCTCATGTTCCCATGGCTCATGCCCTTAGTGGTGAGACACTGCCCCCTACTGTGCCCACTGTCATCTATGAACCCAACACCATCTCATGTTCCCATGGCTCATGCCCTTAGTGGTGAGACACTGTCCACTACTGTGCCAACTGGCACTGTCTCATGTTCCCATCACTCTTCCCTTAGTGGTAAAACACTGCCCCTACTGTGCCCAATGCCATCTATGAACCCAACACCATCTCATGTTCCCATCACTCTTCCCTTAGTGGTGAGACACTGTCCCTACTGTATCCACTGCAATCTATGAACCCAATGCCATGTTGTTTTCTAAGGCGCGCCTCTTAAAGGCGCAGGCACGTTTGGCGCGAATTTTGAAAGGTATTTAAGGGCCATTCAGTGTACAGCCCTTTGCCCATGATAGAACTTGTTTCTAGTGGTTTGATCTGTATCTTGTCTGTTTGATTACCCGTGTTTGACCCAGCCTGTTCCTGACTACTCTGCATTCTGTATCCTGACCCTTGCCTGCCTATGACAACTCTTCCAGCTTAACCCGTTGATTGACAACCCGGTTTAACCCTTGCCTGCCTGACATTTCTGATATCCGCCTGCCTTGACCCAGCCTGTCTGACCATCCTTCTGCCTAATCCTTTTGACTTTGCTAACAGCCGTGCCCCTTTGCCAGCCAGAACATCTCGCCTTGTACCCCTGTTAAGTCCAGGTGGCACCCAAGTAAGCTGAGGGCTCCTCCCGAAGCCCAACGGTGGTCACACTACTGGTGAAGCTGAGCCGAGACCAGGGTGCTTGGGTGCCGGTTGTGACATTATCACGGGCCATGGAGGACGAAAGTCACGATGATGCTGCTGCTACTTCTGCTTTAGCTCCTCCAATTACCACCGAAGCGCTTCTTACTTGGAGGACCAAGAGCAGGAGCAGAACAATCTCCTACAGGGTTTTCACAACCTAACCCGTCAGCTGGAGAATCCACAGCAGCTGCCTGTTCCTGTTCTTCCTGTGGGTTCTTCTGCTATGTGGGGTAATACTATCAGGCCCCATGAACCCAAAATTGTGTTCCCCGAAAAGTTTAGTGGGGATCGCACCAAATGTTTTGTGTTTAAGGAGGCATGCAAACTGTACCATGGTTTCTTCCCTCACTCATTTTCATCTGGTGAGGAGAAAGTAAGGTTTGTTATGACCCTGCTTTTGGGCAACCCCCAAATTTGGGACCTAAGGCTGCCTATTTCTGACCCTGCATGCTATTCCCTTGTCATTTTTTAACAGCATGGCAATTCTTTACGATGACCCGGATCGCGCATCTTCTGCCGATTCCGCAATTCGTAAGTTGCGCCAGGGGAGAAGGGATGCGGAGGTGTATTGCACCAAGTTCTGCCGGTGGGCAATAGAAACTGGGTGGAACGACATGGCTCTACCGAGTCAGTTCCGTTTGGGGTTAGCTGATCCTGTCAAGGACAGTCTTGTTAATTACCCCCTATCTTCCAACCTGGATGACCTTATGTCTCTCGCCATCCAGGTAGATCGGAGACAAAGGGAGAGAAGGGGTGAGAGGGGTGTTTCTACTTATTCTGGGGTTACTAATGTCAAGTCTAATATGGTGACCAATGTTAAGTTTTCAAACCCCTCTGTGCCTCTACCTCAGGAGGAACCTATACAGTTAGGCATTTTTCATCTAACTCCTGAGGAAAAGGCACGCAGGCGTTCCCAAGGTTTATGTTTTTATTGTGGGGAGAAGGGTCATTTCTTGAACCTATGTCCAAGGAGGAAAGGGAGACTCCCTAACCTAAATGGAGAAGGGGAGCTCCATTCGGGGGCAGGAGTTTCCTCTCCCCAATCTTCCTCTAAGGTTTTGTTACCGGTTAAATTAACCTGGCCTACAGGCTCTGTCAAGGTGTCCGCATTTGTGGACTAATTTGTGGGTAATTTTCTGGATACTGCTTTTGCAGCTAAATTCTGTATCCCTGTAGTTCCTCTAAGTGCCCCCATGAGAATAATGGCAATAATGGTGTAATCTCTAAGGAGACGGTAACTCTTTCCATGTGTGTTAATAACTTGCATTGTGAGGAGATAGCTTTTTACCTCATAGAGGGTGCTTCCTCTCCTCTTATTTTGGGGTTACCGTGGCTCCAGAGGCATAACAGTCTGATTGACTGGGTCTCAAGGGAGGTGGTTCAATGGGGTACTATGTGTGGCGGGGTATGCTTTCCCTCTGTAGTAGCAACTACATAGCTTGAAGGGTTACCTGCTGCATATGCAGAATTCGCTGATGTCTTCTCTAAAAAGGCAGCAGAAACCTTACCCCCACACCAGCAGTATGACTGCCCAATAGATCCCTGGGTCAACTCCTCCTCATGGTAGAACCTACCCTGTTTCATTGCCCGAAAGCCCAGGCAATGAAAGAGTATATAAAGGAAAATCTAGAAAGGGGTTTCATCAGACCTTCTATTCCCCTGTGGGGGCAGGCTTCTTTTTTGTTGGGAAAAAAGATGGTGGTCTTCGCCCCTGTATTGATTATAGGGGGCTCAATAAGATCACCATAAAAAAACGCTATCCCCTTCCTTTAATTTCTGAACTCTTTGATCAGGTCAAAAATGCTTAAATCTTTTCCAAGCTTGATCTTAGGGGGGCTTATAACCTGATCCGAATTAGGGAGGGTGATGAGTGGAAGACTGCATTTAACACCAGGGATGGCCACTACGAGTATCTCGTTATGCCTTTCGGCCTCTGTAATGCCCCCACAGTTGTTTCAGGAGTTTGTCAATGACATCTTCCGGGACCTGCTGGGGATCTTCGTAGTGGTCTACCTAGACGATATTCTGATTTTTTCCTCCAACATGAAAGAACATTTAAATCATGTTTGTAAAGTCTTACGAAGGCTAAGGGGAAATAATCTTTATGCGAAACTAGAGAAATGTACTTTTGGGGTTTCTTCTGTTCAGTTTTTGGGGTTTAACATTTCCAGCAAGGGTCTAGAAATGGATCCAGGCAAGGTGAGAACAGTCCTGGATTGGACCCAACCCCTTTTGTTACGTGCAACCCAAAGGTTTCTTGGTTTTGCTAATTATTACCGTCAGTTTATTAAGAATTTTTCCCTCATTGTGGCCCCCATCACTAATTTAACCAAGAAGGGTGCTGACCCCAGCATGTGGCCTCCTGAGGCCGTTCAAGCGTTTGAATTCCTCAAAAAGGAGTTCAGTTCTGCCCCAATCCTTCGTCACCCCGACACTGGGCAGTCCTTTCTCAAAGGCACCCGACTACCAACAAGTTACATCCCTGTGCTTTCTTCTCCAGGAAGTTTTCACCCGCAGAGGTGAATTATGATATAGGTAACAGGGAATTGTTGGCAGTCAAATGGGCCTTTGAGGAATGGCGGCACCTCCTGGAGGGTGCAAAACATCTGGTGACAGTCTATACTGACCACAAAAATCTACTATATATAGAGTCTGCTAAACGCCTTAATCCGAGGCAGGCTAGGTGGGCTCTATTTTTCACAAGGTTTAATTTTTCTTTGACTTTCAGGCCTGGGACTAAAAACACCAAGGCGGATGCACTCTCTAGGAGTTTTGAATCCATCTCTTCTGACTCTAGTGAGTGTACTCCCATTATTCCCAGAGAAATGATCATAGCAACCCTTGAATCTGACCTTTCTTCTTTGTTGCTCCCTCTTCAGACATCTGCTCCTACAGATACCCCTTCGGGGAGATGGTTTGTACCACAGGAGTTAAGGGAGCAAGTATTGAGAGAGGTTCATGATTCTAAGATTGCAGGGCATCCGGGCATTTCTAAGACGGTGTCCTTGTTATCCCGTCATGTTTGGTGGCCATCATTCAAACTGGATGCTAAGGCCTTTGTTAATTCCTCCCCAGTCTACCAAAGATAATCCCCTTACCATTCCAGTAAAACCTTGGTCCCATCTGTCAATGGACTTCATTGTTGATTTACCCCCTTCTCAGGGGAAACCGGTGATCTGGGTGGTGGCGGATAGGTTTAGCAAAATGAGCCATTTTGTTCCCCTTCCACACCTCCCTTCTGCTAAGACTTTGGCTGACCTATTTGTTACCACCATTTTTAAGTTTCATGGTTTTCCTAAAAATATTGTTTCCGACAGAGGGGTTCAATTTGTTTCTAAGTTTTGGCGTGCCTTCTGTTCTTTGGTTGGGATTGAGTTATCCTTTTCCTCTGCTTATCACCAGAGGAAAGACACTGCCCCCTACTGTGCCCACCACCATCTATGAACCCAACACCATCTCATGTTCCTATCACAATTCCTTTAGTGGTGAGATACTGCCCCCTACTGTGCCCACTGCCCTCTATGAACCCAACACCATCTCATGTTCCCATCGCTCACCTTAGTGGTGAGACACTGCCCCCTACTGTCTAAGAAACCAACACCATCTCATGTTCCCATCGCTTGCGCTCTTAGTGGTGAGATGCTGCCCACTAACGGTGGCTGAAATCGGGAGCTGTTGAGTAGAGATTGTGCCTGAGTATATTTTACACTATATACATCTTTTTATTAAAAACCATTGGCAAAATATACATTCGGCTCCAGAAAATATGACTTTATATAAAGGCTTGCCCATGCTCCGAGCAATAAGGCACTCTGAGGCTAAAAGATCACAAAATATTGATACACTCGTTGGCACTATGGCGAGTGCTAGCTCAGTGGGCCGGTCTGCAGGATGGAACATATACAAAGAATGTACAGAACACCGGGGTCACCTCCTCTTCTCCTTGACGCTGTACAACAGAACAAGCGGTGCCGGCTGCAAGACACAAAACACATCCCAATTGTGTTGAATGTACTGGCTGTGGCCCGGGGCCCACCACCCTACAGGATTGGGGTAACGCTCAAGAGGAAAAAGACATGCTTAGGGATGGGTTTGAAGGGAATTAGAGAAGGGCTGATCCCAGAGACACACAAATGGGGTGCCATGAGCTTACACAAGTACCAGCATGTAAAAGGTGCAGCTCACGTAACTGGCAAGTCGGGTACAATTGCTCTTCACAAACAACGGGGCCAATTTGGGGGTTGGAACTCACCTTGCCGTACCAGTGCATCAACCACAGCTGCTTCATGGTCATGTGATCTGGCAGCACTTTGTTATCAATCAGGAGCTGCACCTACACAGGACAGTATTACCAATAAATATTTTCCCTCCACTGTCCACAATGCCCAAACGGTGCCACCAATACTCACCTGTGCCAGTGGGGCGCTGAGCCGATGACTAAGAACCCGACGCAGGTGACGAATCTCAGACCGGACAGAACAACGCACATATTTCTGCTGCAGAGACAGGAAAGGTGCAAAATCACTATTTCTCTAAACAGTGCCACGTGCCTTCCCTGCCACCCTCATTATTTCTCTAAACAGTGCCACGTCCCTTCCCTGCCACCCTCACTATTTCTCTACACTGTGCCACGTGCCTTCCCTGCCACCCTCATTATTTCTCTAAACAGTGCCACGTGCCTTCCCTGCCACCCTCATTATTTCTCTAAACAGTGCCACGTCCATTCCCTGCCACCCTCACTATTTCTCTACACTGTGCCATGTCCCTTCCCTGCCACCCTCATTATTTCATTACACTGTGCCACGTCCCTTCCCTGCTGGGCCCCCTTACTAATTCCCTATATTGCGTGACAGAGATGTACTTACAGCTGGGGACACTTACCTGTAGGATAAACTTCTTCTTGTCTTTCCCAGAACTAATAAGAGAAATAGAAGAAATTTAGTACGTGGTCCATGTACTCTGCCCCCCTCCTCACTTAATGTGCCCCCCAGTCCAATGTGTGGCGCCCCCTGCTATGCTCAGTGGCATTAAAGAAATTCTCACCTGACTTTCTCAAGACAAAGACAGACATGCTCATCGTTCCTGTAATAGTGGGACGTCTTCTGAGAGACTGCCAAGGAAAGAGACAGCTGCGAGACATCTCCCACAGAGTCTGGAATACAAAGGAGTAACCTCAGTGGCCCTAAGTGAGAAAATACTGGGGACTTTGGCTCCGCATGTGAGGGGGGGATGTTGCTATAAATAAATTACCTTCGACTGCACTTGGCTGAAGAACTCGCTCCAACCCACGGGAATGGTAGAAATCTCTGATCCGACTGTCTTCATCTGCACAGAGATAGTCCCACTGTAAGCAGGAGACAGACAGACCCCCTCACCTCAGCCCACAACCCCCTGGGGGATACAGTGAGATGGACAGACAAGCAAAGTGTCCTGCAGACAGACTCCCCCACACAATCCCCCACGAGGGAACAGTTAGACAGACAGACAGACAGACTCACTCTCCTGAAGGCCCGGCACCAGCTTGTAGACAATGTCCTGCATGACCCGGTCCAGCTTGAGATTGAGGAGGGGCTGAGTCTCGTGGATCTTGATGTTGCACAGGGGGCAGTACTTGCTGGTCTGTAGGTACTTCACTATGCAGCTCTTACAGACTGTGGGACACACAGGGCACTAGTCACACACATATATACATATATCTAGAGCACTGCAGCCACAAGTCAATCAGGGGATTCTGGGTGATATTTGGGGAATATAAAGCACAAAAGCCCAAATGTAACCACCTGGCGGGAGTTGAACCAAGGACCTGGTGTTTCTATTCTGTCTGTGTTGTCTCTAGGAGCAGATATAAGATCCTGCTACACTCGTATTGCAAATGCCAATCTGGCCACATCAGAGTAAGTCACTGGCTACATAACCCCCCGCTCTGACTCATTGCCCAACGTTGGTCTATTTCAAGTCTGTTTAATCTGTTCCTGATCCTCAGATCTCAATTCTGTACTGTCTGACTGGTACTGATCCGGCCCGTTCCCTATACTTCCTGTATACATCCCGCTCACTTACCTGCCCTCAACTGCCCCACCAGGGGCATTGACTAGGGGGCAATTGTTAGAGGCAGAAGTGAGAGCTGAGACCTTGAGGTTCTGGGAAACCAGATGTGACACCAAATTCCCAATGGGGTAGGTTGGGGGACAGTAAGAGATGTGCAGGGGGTACAAGGACATCGGAGGTGGGGCAGGTAGAAAGGGGGAGGGACTTACAGGTGTGCAGACATTCCGTTATGGTTGTGGCATCTATGAAGTAGCCGGCACACAGGTAACACACGATGTGCTCATTCAGCTCCTTGATTTTCACCTTCACCACTTCCTGAGGGGCAAAGAAATATGAGGTTATTTCGTAATGTGATTCTGCCTATGACTAAGTGCTGGGTAAGCATGAAACGCGTTAGGCGTTAGAGGGAATACTATATATGTTTTTTAACTACTGATGTGAATAAATATATTTTTTTACTTCAATAGCATGTGTTGGAGAAATTTTTGATAATATCTCAAAGGGGTAACATCATCCCAACTGCTCAACCAAACACTAGGGACACAAATAATTAGCTGCCCTGTTCTTGCCCATAGTGCATCTTGTTGCCCACATTATCTTGCGTTGCACCATGGGTAGGTTTAAGAACTATATATATATATATAATGGTCTTCTGCCAGCTCTTGTGCCAACCCTAATCAATCCTAATGAGTTATAGTTGGACACACAGTGGGATGCGGGTGACAGGGCAGGATTTATTAGATTTGTCAATCAGACTCCGACTCCTGAATGTGGAGAGAATGGGAGAGACAGATGTTGAGAGATTCAAGTAAGGAGAAACTTGGTTATTTCATTGGTTATTTAGGTCAGAATTAATTCATTATATTTAAAAAACATGTTTTTGTATATTAAATGATCATTCTCACAATAATTCTCGGTTAAATGTTTCAGAAAAAACAATCACAATAAGGCCCCAGGGCCAAATAGAATACACCCTCCTACTGGTACTGAGAGCTCAGCTTTAGCCACGCCTCCATTTCTGATTTTCCCAGAATCACTTTCATCTACTAGGATACCCCTATAAAAAACCTGATATCCAGCATATATTTAAATTGGGATCACTATCTCAGCCTGGTGACTACAGGCCTGTGGGGTGCACAAGGTGTATTTGTATTGCTCCTATATCTCTGATACCCCTACAACTGCTTTCTACACAACAGACTGTTGGTCTCAGTAATGCTGTTTTGACATGATAGTTACACTGGCGAAGAGGCAGTTAAGGGGGTTATGATCACTATATATAAATATATAAGAGGATATGATCACTATATATAAATATATAAGGGGGTTATGATCACTATATATAAATATATAAGGGGATATGATCACTATATATAAATATATAAGGGGGATATGATCACTATATATAAATATATAAGGGGATATGATCACTATATATAAATATATAAGGGGGGTATGATCACTATATATAAATATATAAGAGGGATATGATCACTATATATGAATATATAAGGGGATATGATCACTATATATAAACATATAAGGGGATATGATCACTATATATAAATATATAAGGGGATATGATCACTATATATAAATATATAAGGGGATATGATCACTATATATAAATATATAAGGGGGATATGATCACTATATATAAATATATAAGGGGATATGATCACTATATATAAATATATAAGGGGGATATGATCACTATATATAAATATATAAGGGGGATATGATCACTATATATAAATATATAAGGGGATATGATCACTATATATAAATATATAAGGGGATATGATCACTATATATATATATATATATATAAGGAGATATGATCACTATATATAAATATATAAGGGGGATATGATCACTATATATAAATATATAAGGGGGATATGATCACTATATATATAAATATATAAGGGGATATGATCACTATATATAAAGGGGATATGATCACTATATATAAATATATAAGGGGATATGATCACTATATATAAATATATAAGAGGATATGATCACTATATATAAATATATAAGAGGGATATGATCACTATATATAAATATATAAGGGGATATGATCACTATATATAAATATATAAAGGGATATGATCACTATATATAAATATATAAGGGGATATGATCACTATATATAAATATAAAAGAGGATATGATCACTATATATAAATATATAAGGGGATATGATCACTATATATAAATATATAAGGGGATATGATCACTATATATAAATATATAAGGGGATATGATCACTATATATAAATATATAAGGGGGATATGATCACTATATAAATATATAAGGGGATATGATCACTATACATATATATATATATATATATAAGGAGATATGATCACTATATATAAATATATAAGGGGGATATGATCACTATATATAAATCTATAAGGGGATATGATCACTATATATAAATCTATAAGGGGATATGATCACTATATATAAATATATAAGGGGGATATGATCACTATATATATATAAATATATAAGGGGATATGATCACTATATATAAATATATAAGGGGGATATGATCACTATATATAAATATATAAGGGGGATATGATCACTATATATAAATATATAAGGGGGATATGATCACTATATATAAATATATAAGGGGGATATGGTCACTATATATAAATATATAAGGGGATATGATCACTATATATAAATATATAAGGGGATATGATCACTATATATAAATATAAAAGAGGATATGATCACTATATATAAATATATAAGAGGGATATGATCACTATATATAAATATATAAGGGGATATGATCACTATATATAAATATATAAGGGGATATGATGACTATATATAAATATATAAGGGATATGATCACTATATATAAATATATAAGGGGGATATGATCACTATATATAAATATAAAGGGGGAGGGGCAGGAATGGAAGAGAGAAGGAGACATTGAGCACATGACGTAGGAATAACGTGGGGGACAGTGAGGGAAAGGGGACAATGTTCCTACTTGGGGTGGGATTTCGCCTCCATTCTCTGACATTTCCATGGCTGGACACTGAACCCTTGTTCCTGACTAACACCTTCCAGTACTCTACTGAAGCTCCAGTCATTAAATAAGCAACTACCTCTAGCAAGTGGATCATTTTATAGAGACTTTAACTGTGGAAAAGTAGCCATATTGGGATTGGCGGCAGTCACCACTAGCATGACATGAGGAGCAGCCATCTTTCGAGTGGCGCACTACTCACAACCTAAAGCAGCCATATTGGGAGTGGCAAGGTTTCATATACTGACTCCGTCAAAATCCATAGAAACCTGAGTGAGACAATAGAGAACCGCGATGTCGCCGACCCCATAGGTTCTGAACACTGTGTAACTTAGTCTTACCTCGTTCCTAAGTGGGTCCATCTTATAAACCGACTGGAGCTGGTTCCGGAGCCGCATCGCTATCACTAACGGCCCTTGCGACGCCATTTTGGTAGGGTTTGACGACACTTCCGCTAAGCGCGGGAAACAATCGGTGGCTAAGTTGTTTCCATGGCGACGTTAAACGCCTGTGCTTCTTGCGATTCCGCGTGTCAGTGTGATGGGATGTGGAAGGTCTGAGCCAATAGGGGCCCGAGCTGTGCTGTAACCAGTGTCAGTACTGATGGAATTGCTCTCGTCACACAATTATAATCTGTTATTCCATTCAGTCTCCTTGTTCTCATACAAATAGCGAATGATCCTGAAATAGACCCAATGGTTAGAAGTAGGAGGAGCCACTGACACCTGAGCCCCGGGAGTTTCCTGTTATCCCTGTGGTACAGTCCAACACTGTGTGTCACTCCCAGGCCTCACTCTCTGTATTTCTACTGACTCAGCCTGACAATGGCCCTAATGTGTGTGTGACCTTAGATTGTAAGCTCACCGACTCACACACATTCCCATCAGTCCCTGTCCCAGTGAGCTTACAATCTAAGTTTCCTATCACATTCCCAACAGTCCCTGTCCCAGTGAGCTTACAATCTAAGGTCCTTATCACATTCCCAACAGTCCCTGCCCCAGTGAGCTTACAATCTAAGGTCCTTATCACATTCCCAACAGTCCCTGCCCCAGTGAGCTTACAATCTAAGGTCCCTATCACATTCCCATCAGTCCCTGCCCCAGTGAGTTTACAATCTAAGTTTCCTATCACATTCCCAACAGTCCCTGTCCCAGTGAGCTTACAATCTAAGTTTCCTATCACATTCCCAACAGTCCCTGTCCCAGTGAGCTTACAATCTAAGGTCCTTATCACATTCCCAACAGTCCCTGCCCCAGTGAGCTTACAATCTAAGGGCCTTATCACATTCCCATCAGTCCCTGTCCCAGTGAGTTTACAATCTAAGGTCCCTATCACATTCCCATCAGTCCCTGCCCCAGTGAGTTTACAATCTAAGGTCCTTATCACATTCCCAACAGTCCCTGCCCCAGTGAGCTTACAATCTAAGGTCCTTATCAAATTCCCAACAGTCCCTGCCCCAGTGAGTTTAGAATCTAAGGTCCCTATCACATTCCCATCAGTCCCTGTCCCAGTGAGTTTACAATCTAAGGTCCCTATCACATTCCCATCAGTCCCTGCCCCAGTGAGTTTACAATCTAAGGTCCCTATCACATTCCCAACAGTCCCTGCCCCAGTGAGTTTACAATCTAAGGTCCTTATCACATTCCCAACAGTCCCTGCCCCAGTGAGCTTACAATCTAAGGTCCTTATCAAATTCCCAACAGTCCCTGCCCCAGTGAGTTTACAATCTAAGGTCCCTATCACATTCCCATCAGTCCCTGTCCCAGTGAGCTTACAATCTAAGGTCCTTATCACATTCCCAACAGTCCCTGCCCCAGTGAGCTTACAATCTAAGGTCCTTATCAAATTCCCATCAGTCCCTGCCCCAGTGAGCTTACAATCTAAGGTCCTTATCAAATTCCCATCAGTCCCTGCCCCAGTGAGCTTACAATCTAAGGTCCCTATCACATTCCCATCAGTCCCTGCCCCAGTGAGCTTACAATCTAAGGGCCTTATCACATTCCCATCAGTCCCTGTCCCAGTGAGTTTACAATCTAAGTTTCCTATCACATTCCCAACAGTCCCTGTCCCAGTGAGCTTACAATCTAAGTTTCCTATCACATTCCCATCAGTCCCTGTCCCAGTGAGCTTACAATCTAAGTTTCCTATCACATTCCCATCAGTCCCTGTCCCAGTGAGCTTACAATCTAAGGTCCTTATCACATTCCCAACAGTCCCTGCCCCAGTGAGCTTACAATCTAAGGTCCCTATCACATTCCCATCAGTCCCTGCCCCAGTGAGTTTACAATCTAAGGTCCTTATCACATTCCCAACAGTCCCTGCCCCAGTGAGCTTACAATCTAAGGTCCTTATCAAATTCCCAACAGTCCCTGCCCCAGTGAGTTTACAATCTAAGGTCCCTATCACATTCCCATCAGTCCCTGTCCCAGTGAGCTTACAATCTAAGGTCCTTATCACATTCCCAACAGTCCCTGCCCCAGTGAGCTTACAATCTAAGGTCCCTATCACATTCCCATCAGTCCCTGTCCCAGTCAGTTTACAATCTAAGGTCCCTATCACATTCCCAACAGTCCCTGCCCCAGTGAGCTTACAATCTAAGGTCCCTATCACATTCCCATCAGTCCCTGTCCCAGTCAGTTTACAATCTAAGGTCCCTATCACATTCCCAACAGTCCCTGCCCCAGTGAGTTTACAATCTAAGGTCCTTATCACATTCCCAACAGTCCCTGCCCCAGTGAGCTTACAATCTAAGGTCCTTATCAAATTCCCAACAGTCCCTGCCCCAGTGAGTTTACAATCTAAGGTCCCTATCACATTCCCATCAGTCCCTGTCCCAGTGAGCTTACAATCTAAGGTCCTTATCACATTCCCAACAGTCCCTGCCCCAGTGAGCTTACAATCTAAGGTCCCTATCACATTCCCATCAGTCCCTGTCCCAGTCAGTTTACAATCTAAGGTCCCTATCACATTCCCATCAGTCCCTGCCCCAGTGAGCTTACAATCTAAGGTCCCTATCACATTCCCATCAGTCCCTGCCCCAGTGAGCTTACAATCTAAGGGCCTTATCACATTCCCATCAGTCCCTGTCCCAGTGAGTTTACAATCTAAGTTTCCTATCACATTCCCATCAGTCCCTGTCCCAGTGAGCTTACAATCTAAGGTCCTTATCACATTCCCAACAGTCCCTGCCCCAGTGAGCTTACAATCTAAGGTCCCTATCACATTCCCATCAGTCCCTGCCCCAGTGAGTTTACAATCTAAGGTCCTTATCACATTCCCAACACTCCCTGCCCCAGTGAGCTTACACTCTAAGGTCCTTATCAAATTCCCAACAGTCCCTGCCCCAGTGAGCTTACAATCTAAGGTCCTTATCACATTCCCATCAGTCTCTGTCCCAGTGAGCTTACAATCTAAGGTCCCTATCACATTCCCAACAGTCCCTGCCCCAGTGAGTTTACAATCTAAGGTCCCTATCACATTCCCATCAGTCTCTGTCCCAGTGAGCTTACAATCTAAGGTCCCTATCACATTCCCAACAGTCCCTGCCCCAGTGAGTTTACAATCTAAGGTCCCTATCACATTCCCATCAGTCCCTGTCCCAGTGAGTTTACAATCTAAGGTCCTTATCACATTCCCATCAGTCCCTGCCCCAGTGAGCTTACAATCTAAGGTCCTTATCAAATTCCCAACAGTCCCTGCCCCAGTGAGCTTACAATCTAAGGTCCTTATCAAATTCCCAACAGTCCCTGCCCCAGTGAGTTTACAATCTAAGGTCCCTATCACATTCCCATCAGTCCCTGTCCCAGTCAGTTTACAATCTAAGGTCCTTATCACATTCCCATCAGTCCCTGCCCCAGTGAGTTTACAATCTAAGTTTCCTATCACATTGCCATCAGTCCCTGTCCCAGTGAGCTTACAATCTAAGGTCCTTATCACATTCCCAACAGTCCCTGCCCCAGTGAGCTTACAATCTAAGGTCCCTATCACATTCCCATCAGTCCCTGTCCCAGTCAGTTTACAATCTAAGGTCCCTATCACATTCCCATCAGTCCCTGCCCCAGTGAGCTTACAATCTAAGGTCCCTATCACATTCCCATCAGTCCCTGCCCCAGTGAGCTTACAATCTAAGGGCCTTATCACATTCCCATCAGTCCCTGTCCCAGTGAGTTTACAATCTAAGTTTCCTATCACATTCCCATCAGTCCCTGTCCCAGTGAGCTTACAATCTAAGGTCCTTATCACATTCCCAACAGTCCCTGCCCCAGTGAGCTTACAATCTAAGGTCCCTATCACATTCCCATCAGTCCCTGCCCCAGTGAGTTTACAATCTAAGGTCCTTATCACATTCCCAACAGTCCCTGCCCCAGTGAGCTTATAATCTAAGGTCCTTATCAAATTCCCAACAGTCCCTGCCCCAGTGAGCTTACAATCTAAGGTCCCTATCACATTCCCAACAGTCCCTGCCCCAGTGAGTTTACAATCTAAGGTCCCTATCACATTCCCATCAGTCTCTGCCCCAGTGAGCTTACAATCTAAGGTCCCTATCACATTCCCATCAGTCCCTGTCCCAGTGAGTTTACAATCTAAGGTCCTTATCACATTCCCAACAGTCCCTGCCCCAGTGAGCTTACAATCTAAGGTCCTTATCACATTCCCAACTGGCCCCGCCCCTCCTCCTCTCTATAGAGTAACCCCACCCCATCTCCTCTCTATACAGTAACCCCCGCCCCTCCTCCTCTCTATACAGTAACCCCGGCCCCTCCTCCTCTATACAGTAACCCCCACCCCTCCTCCTCTTTATACAGTAACCCCCACCCCTCCTCCTCTCTATACAGTACCCCCTGCCCCTCCTCCTCTCTATACAGTAACCCCCTGCCCCTCCTCCTCTCTATACAGTAACCCCGTCCCTCCTCCTCTCTATACAGTAACCCCCGCCCCTCCTCCTCTCTATACAGTACCCCCCGCCCCTCCTCCTCTCTATACAGTAACCCCCCGCCCCTCCTCCTCTCTATACAGTAACCCCGTCCCTCCTCCTCTCTATACAGTAACCCCACCCCTCCTCCTCTCTATACAGTAACCCCACCCCTCCTCCTCTCTATACAGTAACCCCGCCCCTTCTCCTCTCTATACAGTAACCCAGCCCCTCCTCCTCTCTATACAGTAACCCCGCCCCTCCTCCTCTCTGTACAGTAACCCCGCCCCTCCTCCTCTCTGTACAGTAACCCCGCCCCTTCTCCTCTCTATACAGTAACCCCACCCCTTCTCCTCTATATACATTAACCCCGCCCCTCCTCCTCTCTATACAGTAACCCCCCCCTCCTCCTCTCTATACAGTAACCCCGCCCATTCTCCTCTTTATACAGTAACCCCGCCCCTCCTCCTCTCTATACAGTAACCCCCGCCCCTCCTCCTCTCTTTACAGTAACCCCGCCCCTCCTCCTCTCTATACAGTAACCCCACCCCATCTCCTCTCTATACAGTAACCCCGCCCCTCCTCCTCTCTATACAGTAACCCCGCCCCTTCTCCTCTCTATACAGTAACCCAGCCCCTCCTCCTCTCTATACAGTAACCCCGCCCCTCCTCCTCTCTGTACAGTAACCCCGCCCCTCCTCCTCTCTGTACAGTAACCCCGCCCCTTCTCCTCTCTATACAGTAACCCCACTCCTTCTCCTCTATATACATTAACCCCGCCCCTCTTCCTCTCTATACAGTAACCCCCACCCCTCCTCCTCTCTATACAGTAACCCCGCCCCTTCTCCTCTTCATACAGTAACCCCGCCCCTCCTCCTCTCTATACAGTAACCCCCGCCCCTCCTCCTCTCTTTACAGTAACCCCGCCCCTCCTCCTCTCTATACAGTAACCCCGCCCCATCTCCTCTCTATACAGTAACCCCACCCCTCCTCCTCTCTATACAGTAACCCCGCCCCTTCCCCTCTCTATACAGTAACCCCACCCCTCCTCCTCTCTATACAGTAACCCCACCCCTCCTCCTCTCTTTACAGTAACCCCGCCCCTCCTCCTCTCTATACAGTAACCCCACCCCTCCTCCTCTCTATACAGTACCCCCCGCCCCTCCTCCTCTCTATACCGTAACCCCCTGCCCCTCCTCCTCTCTATACAGTAACCCCGTCCCTCCTCCTCTCTATACAGTAACCCCCGCCCCTCCTCCTCTCTATACAGTACCCCCCGCCCCTCCTCCTCTCTATACAGTAACCCCCCCGCCCCTCCTCCTCTCTATACAGTAACCCCGTCCCTCCTCCTCTCTATACAGTAACCCCACCCCTCCTCCTCTCTATACAGTAACCCCACCCCTCCTCCTCTCTATACAGTAACCCCACCCCTCCTCCTCTCTATACAGTAACCCCACCCCTCCTCCTCTCTATACAGTAACCCCGTCCCTCCTCCTCTCTATACAGTAACCCCGCCCCTCCTCCTCTCTATACAGTAACCCCACCCCTCCTCCTCTCTATACAGTAACCCCACCCCTCCTCCTCTCTATACAGTAACCCCGTGCCTCAAATTGTACATACGTGTGTGTAAGTGAGTGTGTGTGTGGGGGGAGGGGTTACTCGGGATCCAATTGTCTCTGTTCTGCAGTTAATCTGCACTTAATGAGACTAATTGGAGCTGATTAAGAGTCTCATTAGGTCTGTGTCGCCAGTACTGCTCCTGCACATGCCCATTATCAGATTAGCCCCAGACACTTAATGGAATTGGGCCTGAGAACTTCTTGTTTCTTATCTGATACATTTTCTCATTCTCTCCTTCCCCCGACACCCCCCCTTCTCTCTGACTCACCCCCCCCTTCTCTATGACTCACCCCCTGACACATGTCCCCCCCCCCCTTCAGAACGACTCTCTGATTCACCCCCTGGAGAGACAGTAGCAGGGGGTAATTATGGAGGCAGAATACATCGACTATTATTGATGACTAATTACAATCTTGTTAGTAACTGTAAATAATCTGGGATTCCTGGGAAACTGGAATCATCTCCTTCCCTGCCTGACACATGGGACTGTTCTTTATTCACTCCAGGAATTCTCTCTCTTTCTCTTGGTTACGGCCCCCTGGGGAGCCTCTTAAATACCCCCCCATACTGTATCATTCATACACATATCCCCCCCATACTGTATCATTCATAGATATATCCCCCCATACTGTATCATCCATAGACATATCCCCCCATACTGTATCATTCATAGATATATCCCCCCCATACTGTATCATTCATAGATATATCCCCCCATACTGTATCATTCATAGACATATCCCCCCATACTGTATCATTCATACACATATCCCCCCATACTGTATCATTCATAGACATATCCCCCCCATACTGTATCAATCATACACATATCCCCCCATACTGTATCATTCATACACATATCCCCCCCACACTCTATCAATCATACACATATCCCCCCCATACTCTATCATTCATAAATATATCCCCCCCATACTGTATCATTCATAGATATATCCCCCATACTGTATCAATCATACACATATTCCCCCATACTGTATCATTCATAGACATATCCCCCCCATACTGTATCAATCATACACATATCCCCCCATACTGTATCATTCATACACATATCCCCCCCACACTCTATCAATCATACACATATCCCCCCCATACTCTATCATTCATAAATATATCCCCCCCATACTGTATCATTCATAGATATACCCCCCATACTGTATCATTCATAGATATATCCCCCCCATACTGTATCATTCATACACATATCCCCCCCATACTGTATCATTCATAGATATATATCCCCATACTGTATCATCCATAGACATATCCCCCCATACTGTATCATTCATAGATATATCCCCCCCATACTGTATCATTCATAGACATATCCCCCCATACTGTATCATTCATACACATATCCCCCCATACTGTATCATTCATACACATATCCCCCATACTGTATCAATCATACACATATCCCCCCATACTGTATCATTCATAGACATATCCCCCCCATACTGTATCAATCATACACATATCCCCCCATACTGTATCATTCATACACATATCCCCCCCACACTCTATCAATCATACACATATCCCCCCCCATACTCTATCATTCATAGATATATCCCCCCCATACTGTATCATTCATAGATATACCCCCCATACTGTATCATTCATAGATATATCCCCCCCATACTGTATCATTCATACACCTATCCCCCCCATACTGTATCATTCATACACCTCGATGGACATGTGTCTTTTTTCAACCTTACTTACTATGTTACTATGTTACTGTGTTACCTATCCCCCCCTACTGTATCAATCATACACATATCCCCCCATACTGTATCAATCATACAAATATCCCCCCCATACTGTATCAATCATACACATATCCCCCCCACACTGTATCATTCATACACATATCCCCCCCATACTGTATCAATCATACACATATCCCCCCCACACTGTATCATTCATACACATATCCCCCCCAATACTGTATCAATCATACACATATCCCCCCCATACTGTATCATTCATACACATATCCCCCCATACTGTATCATTCAAAGATATATCCCCCCATATTGTATCATTCATAGATATATCCCCCATACTGTATCATTCATATACATATCCCCCCATACTGTATCATTCATAGACATATGCCACCATGCTGTATCATTCATAGACATATTCCCCCATACTGTATCATTCATACACATATCCCCCCATACTGTATCATTCATACACATATCCCCCCATACTGTATCATTCATACACATACCCCCCCATACTGTATCATTCATACACATATCCCCCCCATACTGTATCATTCATAGACATATTCCCCCATACTGTATCATTCATAGACATATCCCCTCATACTGTATCATTCATACACATATCCCCCCATACTGTATCATTCATACCCATATCCCCCCATACTGTATCATTCATACCCATATCCCCCCATACTGTATCATTCATACACATATCCCCCCATACTGTATCATTCATACACATATCCCCCCATACTGTATCATTCATACACATATCCCCCCATACTGTATCATTCATAGACATATTCCCCCATACTGTATCATTCATACACATATCCCCCCATACTGTATGATTCATAGACATATTCCCCCATACTGTATCATTCATAGACATATCCCCCCATAATGTATCATTCATAGACATATCCCCCCATACTGTATCATTCATACACATATCCCCCCATACTGTATCATTCATACCCATATCCCCCCATACTGTATCATTCATAGATATATCCCCCCATACTGTATCATTCATACACATATCCCCCCATACTGTATCATTCATACACATATCCCCCCATACTGTATCATTCATACCCATATCCCCCCATACTGTATCATTCATACCCATATCCCCCCATACTGTATCATTCATACACATATCCCCCCATACTGTATCATTCATAGATATATCCCCCCATACTGTATCATTCATACCCATATCCCCCCATACTGTATCATTCATAGACATATCCCCCAATACTGTATCATTCATAGATTTATCCCTCCCATACTGTATCATTCATAGACATATCCCCCCATACTGTATCATTCATACACATATCCCCCCATACTGTATCATTAATAGACATATCCCCCCATACTGTATCATTCATACACATATCCCCCCATACTGTATCATTCATACACATATCCCCCATACTGTATCATTCATAGACATATTCCCCCATACTGTATCATTCATACACATATCCCCCCATACTGTATGATTCATAGACATATTCCCCCATACTGTATCATTCATAGACATATCCCCCCATAATGTATCATTCATAGACATATCCCCCCATACTGTATCATTCATACCCATATCCCCCATACTGTATCATTCATAGACATATCCCCCCATAATGTATCATTCATAGACATATCCCCCCATACTGTATCATTCATACACATATCCCCCATACTGTATCATTCATACACATATCCCCCCCATACTGTATCATTCATAGATATAACCCCCCTATACTGTATCCTTCATAGATATATCCCCCCATACTGTATCATTTAAAGATATATCCCCCCATACTATATCATTCATAAACACAACAGCCATCAGGGGGGCACAGGGGGTACTGCTGTACTGGGCCTAAATGGGGCACTGGTGTGCTGCACTTTTCGAAATAGCCAGGTCCCTTTTGACAGAGCCGGAGCCGTGTCAAACCCACTGAAGTCCCAAAGATCCAAAGTCACGAAGAGCCGAATTCAGAAGAGTCGAAGCCACAAAGGAGCCGAAGAGTTGAAGTGCCAAAGAGCCGAAGCCTCAAAAAGACTTAAAGCCACAAAAGAAGTTGAAATCCCAAAACCACGAAAGGAACTGAAGACCCGAAGTCCTGAAGCCGTAAAGAGACCCGAAGCAACAAAAGGAGTCGAAGTCCCAAAGAGCTGAAATCCCAAATCCTCAAAAAGACCCAAAGCCACAAAATTAGCCGAAGTTGAAGTTCTGAAACCACAAGTTCAGTTCTACTTGGCACTAATGAATTTTACTTATTTTATTAAACCCCTGGCCACTAATGTATTATTGAGCTAAGAGGGCTCAGTCTGAAGGTCGGTTAGGGGGAGATTTGGGGTGAGTGTTTATTTGTGCTCTGGGTACCCCTGGAACTATAGCAGGGTGACACCCCAATGTTTCTATATATCTGTAACCTTGTTATGAGCTAAGAGGGCCCAGTCTGAAGGTAAGTTATTATTATTATTATTATTATTATTATTAACATGTATTTATATAGCGCCAACATATTGCGTAGCACTGTAAAGTAAATGTGATTATACAACTACATCACACGAATTACATATATAGAATATATGGAGTAACAAACATCACAATCAATACAGGTACAAAAAGGTGAGGAAGGCCCTATGCATAGGAGCTTACACTCTAAAGGGAAGGGAGTAATACACAAGGTGTGGGAGTGGGCAAGATCCAATTAAGTGGGTGAGAAATGTGGTACTGTATGTGGTGTTGCGTTTGGTAGTTAAGCAGAGTGAGGGGAGGCTTCTCGAAAGAAGTGCGTTTTAAGAGATTTTTTGAAAGCAGAAAGGTTGGGAGAAAGTCGGACAGACCGTGGGAGAGAGTTCCAGAGGAGGGGTGCAGCCCTTGCAAAGTCTTGAATGTGAGCATGTGAGGAGGTAATGAGAGAAGAGTTGAGTAGCAGGTCAGTAGAGGAGAGTAGTAAGCGAGTGGGTGAGTATATAGAGATGAGTTCAGAGATGTAGGGTGGAGCAGAGTTATGAAGTGCTTTGAAAGTCAGTGTCATTAATTTGAATTTGATTCTGAAAGGTAACGGAAGCCAGTGCAGGGATTGACAGAATGGCGAGGCAGAGGAGGAGCGGTTGCTGAGGTGTATGAGCCTCGCAGCAGTGTTCATTATGGACTGGAGAGCTGACAGTCTCTGGAGGGGGAGGTCAATTAAAAGAGAGTTACAGTAGTCTAGACGTGATATGATGAGAGAGTGAATAAGAATTTTGGCAGCGTCTTGGGTGATAAATGATGGTATTTTGGATATGTTCCTTAGGTGGAAGTGACATGATTTAATAAGTGACTGGATATGAGGAGTGAATGACAGGGCAGAATCTAGGATAACCCCAAGGCACCGGGCCTGGGGAGAGGGGGTGATAGTGGAATTGTTAACTATGATGGATACTTCCGGGATGTTACTGGTGTTAGTTGGAGGAAAGAGAACCATTTCAGTTTTAGAGAGGTTTAATTTAAGGTAGCGTTGCGACATCCAGGTAGAGATAGCGGACAGGCAGGAGGAGACGCGAGTTAGGAGTTCTGGGTTGTTATCAGGAGATGAGAGATAGATCTGAGTATCGTCAGCATAGAGGTGGTAGTGGAAACCATACGAATTTATTAATTTGCCAAGGGAGGAAGTATAGAGGGAGAATAGTAATGGTCCCAGGACAGAGCCTTGAGGAACTCCAACAGAAAGAGGTAGGGGAGAAGATGATACTCCATTGTAGGAGACACTGAAGGAACGATTGGTGATGTAAGAAGAGAACCAGGACAGGGCTTGGGGTGAGTGCTTATTTGTACCCTGGGTACCCCTGGAACTATAGCAGGGTGACACCCCAATGTTTCTATATATCTGTAACCTTGTTATGAGCTAAGGGGGCCCAGTCTGAAGGTCAGTTAGGGGGAGATTTGGGGTGAGTGCTTATTTGTACCCTGGGTACCCCTGGAACTATAGCAGGGTGACTGTTACCCCATTGTTTCATATATCTGTAACCTTGTTATAAAGAAAGAGGGGCCTGGCTAAATGTTGGGTAACAGAGGGGTCTCTGGATATCTCTGACTTGCTGACATTATATATGAGTGTAGTACAATGACACAGGGAAAGGCAAAAACTTACAATCAGATTTTACAGTGGGACATTGGCAAAGGGACTAAATTCATCTCTGAAGGATATTTACTCCAAGTGGAGGGATGATTGATTAGATTAACCCCTCTGTGGGGGCAACAATAGGAGTGGGGGCACAATAGGCAGGAGATACTGTGCCTGGAATTATCTCTCATTAGAAGGTCAGTGACTAATTAGTTCTGATTGCATTGGGAATGTCTGCTCAGATCTAATTGGCCTGAATGGATTAAAGTGATTGTGTATCTGGGCCTGTCAGTATCTAAAGAGCAGCTGAAAGGATTCCGACACCTTGACCATTTGTTTCGCTCAATGGGATGAAAGAGTTAATCTTGTCTTCTTATTGCCCCCAATGGCTAGAAATGATTGTGTCACCTGGGCCCCCAACCCCCAACAAATGTGCCATGTATCGTACCTATGTGATTCCTGGCAATCATATCACATGAACATGCACACCCAAACATTCCTCATACCCCCTACTGTAAATGATAAGGATATTAGAAGTCACTGAGGGGTTGTTCTGTGACCATATAAAGGCACAAGGCTGCAGGCTGAGTTATACAGGGAACTCTGAGTATCACTCATGTATTATAAGGGATAATGTACCCCCTACTGTAAATGATAAGGATATTAGACGTCACTGAGGGGTTGTTCTGTGACCATATAAAGACACAAGGCTGCAGGCTGAGTTATACAGGGAACTCTAAATAACACTCATGTATTATAAGGGATAATGTACCCCCTACTGTGAATGATAAGGATATTAGAAGTCATTGAGGGGTTGTTCTGTGACCATATAAAGACACAAGGCTGCAGGCTGAGTTATACAGGGAACTCTGAGTATCACTCATGTATTATAAGGGATAATGTACCCCCTACTGTAAATGATAAGGATATTAGAAGTCACTGAGGGGTTGTTCTGTGACCATATAAAGACACAAGTCTGCAGGCTGAGTTATACAGGGAACTCTGAGTATCACTCATGTATTATAAGGGATAATGTACCCCCTACTGTAAATGTTAAGGATATTAGAAGTCACTGAGGGGTTATGTGAAGCCATTATATTGAGTGTTGCTAGAGTGTTAGCTTGTGTAGACATACCCTCCCCCGTACTTGTTTGTGCCTTGTCTGGTAAGAGGCAGCCTTGGGGGGTGGGGGGGGGGTAAGTAATTGACAAACACTAGGTGTGAAAGGGTTAATGTTTATTTGCTGCCTCCAATAAAAGCCCCACTTGCAGCCATAAAGGAAGGTTCCTCCTGTTTTGTTGTTCAGTTTCAGGCTGCCAGGAAAGAGAATGTTTGGCTCTAGGGCTCTGCTCACTTTCTTCCTGTGTCTACACTCAATAGGCCAGGCCAGACGGCTTCCCTGGAAGGGTTGGGCCAAGCACATAGAGGGAAAGTGCCCCCAGTGCCAGGAGGAGAGATGCCCCCCTGTGCCCCAGTGGTGCCCATCAGGGAGGGTGCTGGATGCCTGCGGCTGCTGCTGGGAGTGTGCCAATGTGGAGGGGCAGCTGTGTGACATGGCCTGGCAGGGGCACACGTTTGGGGCATGTGGGGAAGGCTTGAGGTGCCAGCTGAGAGGAGGGCACGATGTGAATGAGCCCCAGTGTGTGTGTAACAGCCAGGAGAGTGTGTGTGGCACCGACAGGAGGACCTACAGGAACGTGTGCCGCATGCAGGAGGCTGCCAGGACTCGCAGGAGGGCACAACTCACACTGGCCCATGTGGGACCCTGCAAGGAAGGTGAGTGAGGGAAGAAAGGGATGGAAGGCCCCAGGTCATAATAGTGGACTGAATATGGAAGAGTGTGTGCGAACTTTGGCCTGTCCAGCAACTGTTCCTGTATAATGTCAGATTCCTTATCTGCCTTTGTTTATATACTATATCTGTGTATATATATCCTATAATATTTCAAATCTGGTGTATATACCGTCTATATCTCATATCTGATGTATATACTCTCTTATATCTCATATCTGGGTGTATATACCCTCTATATCTCATATCTGATGTATATACTCTCTTATATCTCATATCTGGGTGTATATACCCTCTATATCTCATATATGATGTATATACTCTCTTATATCTCATATCTGGTGTATATACTCTCTTATATCTCATATCTGGGTGTATATACCCTCTATATCTCATATCTGATGTATATACTCTCTTATATCTCATATCTGGGTGTATATACCCTCTATATCTCATATATGATGTATATACTCTCTTATATCTCATATCTGGGTGTATATACCCTCTATATCTCATATATGATGTATATACTCTCTTATATCTCATATCTGGGTGTATATACCCTCTATATCTCATATCTGATGTATATACTCTCTTATATGTCATATCTGGGTGTATATACCCTCTATATCTCATATATGATGTATATACTCTCTTATATGTCATATCTGGGTGTATATACCCTCTATATCTCATATATGATGTATATACTCTCTTATATGTCATATCTGGGTGTATATACCCTCTATATCTCATATATGATGTATATACTCTCTTATATGTCATATCTGGGTGTATATACCCTCTAATCTCATATATGATGTATATACTCTCTTATATCTCATATCTGGGTGTATATACCTTCTATACCTCATATCTGATGTATATACTCTCTTATATCTCATCTGGTGTATATACCCTCTTATATCTCATATCTGGGTGTATATACCCTCTATATCTCATATCTGATGTATATACTCTCTTATATCTCATATCTGGTGTATATACCCTCTTAAATCTCATATCTGGTGTATATCTGAAGAGGTGTATATAAGGTATTTTGGGTGTATATCTGATGAGGTGTATATATAGGGTATGGATATATATCTGATGGGGTGTATATATAGGATATGGGTATGTATCTGATGGGGTGTATATATAGGATGTGGGTGTATATCTGATGAGGTATATATATATATAGGATGTGGGTGTATATCTAGCATGTGAGTGTTTATCTGATGGGGTGTGCGTATATATGCATGTAACATGTCTTTATTTCCCATCAGCTCCTGCTGTTCTTACTGCCCCCCAGGAGACGGTTGCACTGGTTGGACAGAGGGTTATTCTGGGATGTGAGGTGACTGCTCAGCCGCTGGCAGAGTTGGAGTGGAGGAAGGAGGGTACCGAGGGGGCACTGCCAGGAAAGAGCAGTCACATTATTGTTCAGGTAACATCCATTTTACTATCTCAACTTCTACATTTCCCACCATCCCTTTCCTTCTTTCTACTTACATTACCCCCGGCTCACCTTCCTTCCCCTCATTGTTTCCCTTATACTTGTAGACCCGCGGGGGCCCTCATCGAACTCAGGTGACCGGGTGGCTACAGATTCACCAGGTGAGGGAAGAAGATGTTGGTCTGTACACGTGCCATGCTTGGAATGCATTTGGGGAGGTCACAGCATCTGCACAACTGAAGGTCATCTCTGCTGGTAAGTGCTTCTTCTACCCAATGTCCTTCCACTCCACTTATTGCTCCATATAACCCTCCCTCTAACTCCTCCTACTGCTCCATATAACCCTTCCTCTAACTCCTCCTACTGTTCCATATAACCCTCCATCTTACTCCTCTTATTGCTCCATATAACCCCCTCCTATTGTGCCATGTAGCCCCCACATTATCTCTTCTCATTGGCCTGTAGAAGTCATTATGAGTAGACCTGATCTATTCTTTACTCCTTTGTCAGCAGATTCAACTCAGACACCAGAGGTTAATGGAGAACTTGATGTGACTGATGATGAAGATGCTTATGAGCGATCTAGAGAAGGTCCTTCTGGATCCCATGAGTGAGGTCAACAGACAACCTTGTTTTTGTGGTGCTGTAAAGAAACTTGGCAAGGAGCACTGTGAGGCATCTTAGGAATTACTCTTCACTTGGCCCTCAACTTTATTTTCACCTTCAATGGTTTGTTCATGTCTGGGCTCCATCAAAGGATGAACTGCAGCAAATTGGACAATCCGCAAAGATGGAGACACTTTAGCAGATGCCTAGTTGTGCTCTGGGGGCACACTGCTGGTTCCCTACCACAGACTGCTTGATAGCACAACAGATGCTTCTGCACTGGGCCAGGAGCAAAGAAATCCAGGTATTTAAGGAAATATGAGCTTATCCATGAGAATAAGAATGTGGTTGTGGGGCGGAGACCATGGGAGATGATGGACATCTGGTTCTGTGCCAAAAGTGATTGGTGAGATATGAAACCATGGGAACATGGGGATGGACAAGTCTCTGAACATTCTGCTTTCTGAAGGACTGGTTGTGATCTGGTTGTTGAATTTGGGTGAGGCAAGGCTCCCTGTCTCTGGTTGTGGCTAGTGTGGTTCAGTGCCAGGGAGTAAGCCACATAGTCCATATAGGAAGTTGCCAGCTCAGTTACAGAATAAGCCTGGCATCAGGCTCCTCTCAGAGCCAACAGTCACTGCAACCAGTGGACTGGGTGCCGATCTTATGCCTTGCCACCCACTTCCTTGGCTCATATTTGTGCCTACAGGGCAGTGTCCACTAAGGAAAATGGCACACAACTACATAACTTCTTGCCCTCCCCCCAAACCTGTGTGTGTAACACTGCCTACCCCCAAACCCATGTGTTAAACACTACCTACCCCCCAAACCTGTGTTTGTGACACAACCTATCTATTTGCCTTCCCCCAAACCTGTGTGTGACACTACCTACCCCCCAAACCCATGTGTATAACTCTATCTACCCCCCAAACCCATTTGTTAAACACTACCTACTCCCCCAAACCTGTGTGTGTAACACTACCTGTCGCACAAACATGGCTATTTGCAATATGGCCCCTAAAACCTGTTTAGAATGAAGGGACCACCAGTAAACTCTCCCCTGTGGTTTACCTAGGGTCTTTGCTTTGTGGGGTGCTAGGTAGATGCCTTAGTGTGCCAGATGGAGAAGATTTCATCTCAGTCCTAAAAGTAAAAGTCAGTAAGAGAAGGAGCCGATGGAGATCTGTCTGTTTATATGCACAATACTGTATGTGTGTATATATATATATATATATATATATATATATATATATATATATATATATATATATATATATATATATATATATATATATATATATATATATATATATATATATATATATATATATATATATATATATATACAGGGCAGCCATCGGGGTGGGCAGGGGGGAGAGTTGTAGGGGGCCCTAGGGTAAGGGGGGCCCGGCCATGCCACACTTACTTGATTAGCCGGGACCCCCATCTTTCTGAGAGCTGCTGACTTCGGGAAGGCATAGACGTTTAAGGGGCCCTGGCCACCAATTTTCTTATAATGGGGGGGTGGCCACCAATTTTGGCCACCAATTTTTTTTTCTCATGTGGGGTCCTAGTCACCAATATTTTTTAATGGGGGGGCCCTGACCACAATTTTTTTTATGGGGGCCCTTACCACCGATATCTTTTTATTTTTTATTAACATGTGTGAACCCTAGCCACCAATATTTTTTTTGTTTTTTTACTGTGTGGTGGGGGGCGGACCTGTGGGGTGGGGAGGGTGGACCTGTAGGTGGGGCTTGCGGTGGGCGCAGCCCAGGGGGCCCAGGAAATTTTGTCGTATGGGGCCCTGTGATTTCTGATGGCGTTCCTGTATGTATATATATAGCTCATAATAAACCTTCCATTGGTCTGTGGCCCCAGGATGCATGTCTGTCCTAATCTGTGGGAAGAGTCTTGGAATTTTGTTGGCATAATATTATTTACATACTCACAGCTCATGCATAGATACACATACCTATACAGTCCTGTCCTTACAATCAGGTACAAAGAGGCCAATACATCACACAGCTCTGTGATTGCCAAACCTCTTTACTTAGTTTTTCAGGATTCATTGAGGTCTATCATGGTGCAGAAAGACTGGCCAATTGCTAATGTGGTACAAAAAAGGATCCCATTCGCAGTCTCAACTATAGGTCAGTTAGTCTGACGTCAGTGGTAAGAAAACGTATTGAAGGGTATTAAGGAATATGATACTTGACTTCATAGCAAATCATAATACTATGAGTTTGTACCAGCATGGTTTTATGTGTAATAGATCTTGCCAGACTATTGGCCTGGAACAAATGCAGTACTTGGACCAAATTATTGTGTTTATTAAAGTAGGAGAAAAGATCCTCTGGATGTCTGGGTAACTAATTTAATCACCTTTTATGAGAACGTAAGTAGAGACCTCGATTCTGGGATGGCAGTGGATGTGATTTACTTAGACTTTGCTAAAGCATTTGATACAGTGCCACACAAAAGGTTACTGGTTAAATGAAGGAATGTTGGCCTGGAACATAGTATTTGTACCTGGATAGAGAACTGGCTGAAGTAAAGTGGGGTAAATTAACTCTCTGCTACCTTTCATCTCTAAACTACTTGAGAGCCTAGTCTACAACCAACTAGCCTCATTCCTCTCTGACAATAACTTGCTGGACCCCCTGCAATCTGGTTTTAGGCAACAACACTCAACACAAACTTCCATGACCCACTAACTAATGACCTTCTAACAGCTAAAGCCAACAACCACTTCTCACTACTAATACTGCTTGATCTCTCTGCATTTGACACTGTAGATCACACTCTCCTCCTCCAGTCCCTCCATTTACTTGGCCTTCATAACACAGCCTTGTCCTGGTTCTCTTCTTACCTCACTAATCGTTCCTTCAGTGTCTCCTAAAATGGAGTAGCACCTTCTCCCCTACCTCTTTCTGTTGGGGTTCCTCAAGACTCTGTCTTGGACCCCTTACTATTCTCCTTCTATACTTCCTCAGCAAACGTATCAACTTGTATGGTTTCCACTACCACCTCTATGCTGACACTCAGATCTATCTCTCCTCTCCTGATCTAAACCCAGAACTACTTACTCGGGTCTCCTCCTGCCTGTCCACTATCTCTACTTGGATGTCACAAAGCTACCTTAAATGAAACCTCTCTAAAATGGAAATTATTCTCTTTCCCCCAACTAACACCAGTAACATCCCAGAAGTATATATCATAGTTAACAATTCCACTATCACCCCATTTCCCCAGGCCTGGTGCCTTGGGGTTATCCTAGATTCTGCCCTGTCATTCACTCCTCACATCCAGTCACTTATTAAATCATGTCACTTCCACCTAAGGAACATATCCAAACTACGATCATTTATCACCCAAGATGCTGCCAAAATTCTTATTCACTCTCTCATCATATCACGTCTAGACTACTGTAACTCTCTATTGATTGGCCTTCCCCACCAGAGACTGTCACCTCTCCAGTCCATAATGAACACTGCTGCGAGGCTCATAAACCTCAGTAACTGCTCCTCCTCTGCCTCGCCATTCTGTCAATTCCTACACTGGTACTACTTTTCAGAATAAAATTCAAATTAATGACCCTGACATTCAAAGCACTTCATAACTCTGCCCCACCCTACATCTCTGATCTCATCTCTATATACTCACCCAACTGCTTACTCTGCTCCTCTACTGACCTGCTACTCAACTCTTCTCTCATTACCTCCTCACATGCTCTCATTCACTAGGGCTGCTCCCCTCTCCCACACTCTCTCCCACTTACTCCCACTCTTTCTGCTTTCAAAAGATCTCTTATACACACTTACTATATTTAGAGAAGCCTCCCTCACTCTGCTTAACTACCAAATTCAGTACTACACACAGTACCACATCTCTCACCCACTTAATTCTGATCTTGCCCACTCCCACACCTGGTGTCTTATTCCCTTCCCTTTAGATTGTAAGCTTTTTTGCACAAGGCTTTTTCACCTTTTGTACCGGTATTGGTTGTGATGTATGTAACTCCTTATGTTCTACATATGTAATTCATGTGACTTAGTTGTAAAAATACATTTACTTTACAGCGCTGCAAAATATGTTGGTGCTCCATAAATACATGCTGATAATAATAATATCTATAAATACCTGAAGCTCTTAAGATCACAATAGCCTTGGATATTATGCTTACCAGGGATCTATAAAGAGACACAATTATGTTTCATCCCTTGAGTTAATGCCCTTTTTTATACAAGAACTTTATTTGCTTTAGTAGCCACAGAATGACACTGCCCAGAATTAGACAACTTGTTATCTACAAAGACCCCAAGATCCTTCTCATTTAAGGAAACTCCCAACACACTGCCATTTAGTGTTTAACTTGCATTTATATTATTTCTGACATTTAGTGTATAACTTGAACTTGTACCTCATTTGTCAGTTTTCCAATTTAGTTGTTTGCAAAGTGGCTGCATCCTGCATGGAACCTATAGTTCTGTACAATTTGGTATAATCAGAGGTAGTGCCTACAGTGCCCCCCTTCAGGTTATTAATAAACAAGTTAGGAGAAGTGAGAGTTAGGAGCAGGGTAGTTAGTGAGCAGACTGATGCTCCAAGGAGGAAAGTTGAAGGTTCGGGATTTGGCCAGGATTCTGACTTTTTCAGCAGGATTCAGATTCGGCTAAATCCTTCTGCCCGGCCAAACTGAATCCGAATCCTAATTTGCAAATTAGGGTCTGGGAGGGAAATCGCACGACTTTTTTTTCACAAAACAAGCAAGTAAAAATGTTTTCCCCTTACTACCCTTAATTTCATATGCAAATTAGGATTAGGATTCCGTTCGTTATTTGGCTGAATCTTTCGCGAATGACTCAGGGGTTCGGCCGAATCCAAAATAGTGGATTCGGTGCATACCTAGATTCAAGTGTACAGATCTAGGGCTAGAGCTGCTTCCCACAGAGGTTCCACTTGCAAGGCCTTTTCATTCTCCAACCCTTGCCCCAGTTGGCTCTGTTTACTCTAGTTCTGCCCAAGCTTTGGTTCCTCCTTTGATCTGCATCTTATTGATTCTGTGCCTGTTCCTGAATTTGATTCTTTGCTGCCTGTCCTGACCTTTTGCCTGCCATAGCCATGGTTCTCTCTGATCTTTATCTGTATTACACTTTTGATCTAACTCTGCTGTTTTTGGGTTCCCTGTCAGTCCACAGCAGCAAGTTCTGGAGTCCCAAAATGGTGTTGGTGAAGACCAGTCCCAACAGGGGCCTCCTGTTCACAAAACAGTGTGATCCCTCAAGCATTCCCATGGTTCCTGCTACACAGATTGTTAGTTTGGGCCACAGTTGAAGGACTCATAAAGGTCCCAGTTTAGAGAGGGGTCACAGTTGAAGGAATAAAGGTTACAGTTCAGAGAGGGGTCACAGTTCAAGGACACATAGAGGTCCTAGTCCAGGGAGGGAGTCACAGTTTAGGAAGGGGTCACAGTTCAGGGAGGGGTCACAGTTCAGGGAGGGGTCACAGTCCAGGCAGGGATCACAGTTCAGGGAGGGGTCACAGTTCAGGGAGGGGTCACAGTTCAAGAACACATAGAGGTCCTAGTCCAGGGAGGGGTCACAGTTTAGGGAGGGGTCACAGTTCAGCTAGGGGTCACAGTTCAGTGAGGGGTCACAGTTCAGGGAGGGGTCCCAATTGAAGAACTCATAAAGGTCACAGTTCAGAGAGGGGTCACAGTTGAAGGACTCATAAAGGTCACAGTTCAGGGGGGGGTCACAGTTGAAGACCACATAAAGTTCACAGTTCAGGGAGGGGTCACAGTTGAAGGACTCATAAAGGTCACAGTTCAGGGAGGGGTCACAGTTGAAGGACACATTAACCTTAATGTGTCCTTCAACTGTGACCCCTCCCTGAACTGTGACCTTTATGAGTCCTTCAACTGTGACCCCTCCCTGAACAGTTCAGGGAGAGGTCACAGATGAACACAAAGGTCACAGTTTAGGGAGGGGTCACAGTTGAAGGACTCATAAAGGTCCCAGTTTAGAGAGGGGTCACCGTTGAAGGAATAAAGGTTACAGTTCAGAGAGGGGTCACAGTTCAAGGACACATAGAGGTCCTAGTCCAGGGAGGGAGTCACAGTTTAGGAAGGGGTCACAGTTCAGGGAGGGGTCACAGTTCAGGGAGGGGTCACAGTCCAGGCAGGGATCACAGTTCAGGGAGGGGTCACAGTTCAAGAACACATAGAGGTCCTAGTCCAGGGAGGGGTCAAGGTTTAGGGAGGGGTCACAGTTCAGCTAGGGGTCACAGTTCAGTGAGGGGTCACAGTTCAGGGAGGGGTCCCAGTTGAAGAACTCATAAAGGTCACAGTTCAGAGAGGGGTCATGTCAGACTTACCGAACCAGGCGGAACCACGGAATGAGGAGAAGCTGGAGCTGGCGTGGTACGAAGGCAACCCTTACGGCTTCCCCACTGATACACCCTTGGATGGGGACTAGGGAGACCAATGGGGGTGTAGTATGGGAGCCTGTGGCTGGTGAAGTGTGGAGTCTTGTGCCGGAATGTACCGTGAGCGAAGATGCAGGATACAACAGTACGTTGAGAATGGCACAGCGGTTTGGGTGTAATGCCACAGGAGTTGGTATTTCCCAGTAGCGACGTGAAGACAGAAGTAGGTTGCCAGCAAGTAAACAGGTTCAATTCGGTCAATTAAACACGACTTAGTTATAAGCAGGCAGAGGTTCAAAAGCAACAGTCAATCAAGGGTTAACCACAGACCGTAATCAGAGGCAGGCAAGGGTTTGGCAACAGGAAATCAGTTCAGCGAGGCACCAGGGTTCAAGCAGAGGCGTGGTCAAACGAGAAGCAGAAGTCGGCAACAAGGAGTCAGAAGATCCAGCGAGGTACCAAGGGTTGTCACAGAAGAAGAGTCGAAAGCAGTAGCAAGGGTCAAACCAGTATTTCAAGTTGAATAATTCAAAGGCTTCTTACAACAGCTTAGAGCGATGTCCGAGCACTGAGAGGAATTCGGAGCAGACAGAAATACCAGCGCCGGCGTCAGACGCTGCGCACGTTTGGTGCGCTTGCGTCGGCGTCAATACGTTGCGACGGACGCGCGCCCGCGTCGACGCGCGTCCTCCATGATGACGCTGGAACGCGCGCTGGAACGCACGGACGTGCGCAAACGGTAAGGGCCTGACATTGCCCCCCCCTTAGGAGCGGCCTCTGGACGTGAATTTGAGAGGGCTTGGCTGGAAATTTTCGATGGAAATCTTTTACAAGGTCAGCAGCATGAAGATGTGAAGCGGGTTCCCACGAATTTTCTTCTAGCCCATACCCTTTCCATTTAATTAGGTATTGAAGCTTCTTGCCTCTAACCCTGGAGTCCAGAATGGATTCAACTTCATATTCCTCGTGATCTGAAATGACAACAGGATCAGGAGCAAAAGATCTTCTCCCCACAAACTGGTTCGGAACCACAGGTTTTAGTAATGCTGTATGAAACACAGGATGAACCTTCAAGGTTTCTGGAAGAGCAAGTTTGAAAGCAACAGCATTAATTTTCTGAATGATCTTAAAAGGACCAATGAAACGTTGGGCCAGTTTTCTAGAAGGACAACTAATCTTGAGGTTATTAGTTGAAAGCCAAACCTTGTCCCCCACCTTAAATCCTGGATCCGGAGCTCTCTTCTTGTCAGCGAAGAATTTATAGTTTGACTGAGCTTTTTGCAGATTTTGGCGAATGGTCTCAATGTTAGATGATAAAAACTGAAGTCTCTCTTGAGCCGCCGGAACTGAAACCGTCTGACAAATCCCGGGAATCATCGTTGGGTGAAACCCAAAATTGGCAAAAAAAGGAGACTGTTTGGTGGAGGAGTGAATGGAATTGTTGTAGGCAAATTCTGCTAGAGGAAGGAGTGAGAACCAATCATCTTGAAGAAAAGACGAGAAACATCGCAGGTATTGTTCTAGCGTCTGATTCGTCCTCTCTGTCTGGCCATTTGTTTGTGGATGATAACCAGAAGAAAAGGATAGGTCAATGCGTAAACCTTCACATAGTGCTCGCCAAAATCTTGATGTAAACTGCACCCCTCTATCTGAGACGATGTTTTTCGGAATTCCATGCAAGCGAACGATCTCTTGAATAAACGTCTTGGCCAATGCAGAAGCTGAAGGAATGCTAGAGAGGGGAACAAAATGAGCCATCTTGGACAGTCTATCAACGACTACAAATATAACAGAACAACCTTCAGAATGTGGAAGATCTGTGATAAAATCCATTGAAATTGAGCTCCAGGGACGATCTGGCACAGGTAGAGGATGAAGGAGACCTAAAGGTTTGGAGGAGATTCCTTTGCATCTAGCACAGATCTCACAGGAGCGTACAAATTTTGCACAATCGCTTCCCAACGTGGGCCACCAGAAATGACGTCGTGCCAAATCAAGAGTTTTACGAAACCCAGAATGTCCTGCGAGTGGAAGATCATGAACCAAACTTAAAGCTTCTACCCTGAGAGTCGATGGCACAAAAAGTCTGTTCTTGAAATAAAACAACCCATCTTGGGCTATTAATATCGGGTTACTGGGAATGGAATTCGGAGTACAACATTCTCTCACTCTTTGAAGAAAAGAATTCTGCAGTAAAAGAAAAAATTTTGGCTGAAGAACCGGGTTGGCTTCAAAGGACTGGGAGGACTCTTGCGCAAACATCCGAGACAGTGCATCAGCTTTAATGTTCTTTGATCCCGGACGATAGGTTATGTGGAGCTGAAAACGTGAAAAGAAAAGTGCCCAACGAGCTTGTCTAGGTCTGAGTCTTTTGGCGGAGCGTAAGTACTCTAAATTCTTATGGTCGGTAAGAACCAAAACTGGATGCGCCGCACCTTCCAGAAAGTGCCTCCATTCTTCTAAGGCCCACTTGATAGATAATAATTCTCTGTCAGCCACATCATAGTTTTGTTCCGTTCCTGACAATTTCCTTGAAAAGAAAGCTACTGGATGTAACGACCCCTGTGGAATAGATCGTTGAGATAGGACAGCTCCCACTGCAACTTCTGATGCATCCACTTCTACAATGAAAGGAAGAGATGGTTCCGGATGAACGAGAATTGGAGCTGAGGTGAACACTTCCTTCAGGCGATCAAAGGCTGATTGTGCCGCCACCGACCACTTAAACTTAATCTTTTGTTTGGTAAGGTCAGTAAGAGGTTTGATGATACCAGAAAAATTTCGTATAAACTTACGATAAAAGTTGGAAAACCCAATGAATCTCTGAACTGCTTTGCGATCCTTTGGAATTGGCCAATCCAGGATAGCTGAAACCTTCTTTGCATCCATGACCACACCACCAGTAGAGATGACAAAGCCCAGGAATTCAATTTGTTCTTTCTCAAACACACATTTTTCTGCTTTAACCACCAGAGAGTGTGCACGAAGACGAAGAAAAACCTCCCGCATATGTCTGCGGTGTTCTTCTAAAGAGGAAGAATAGATTAAAATGTCATCTAAATATGCCACAACATAAGAGTCCAAGATGTCCCGAAAAATGTCGTTAATGAAGTGTTGGAACGTTGCGGGCGCGTTACACAACCCAAACGGCATAACCAGATACTCGTAGTGTCCATATCGAGTTCGGAAAGCCGTCTTCCATACATCCCCTTCTCTCACACGAATCAAGTTGTAGGCCCCTTTCAAATCTAGTTTCGAAAAAATAGTTGCAGAACGTAATCTCTGGAAAAGCTCATGAATAAGGGGAAGCGGGTACCTGTTCTTGATGGTGACCTTATTCAGTTCCCGATAATCAATGCAGGGGCGCAATGACTTGTCTTTCTTCTCCACGAAAAAAATTCCTGCCCCAGCTGGAGAAGTAGAGGGTCTGATAAACCCTTTTTCGAGATTTGCATCAATGTACTCTTGTAATACCTTAAGCTCAGGTTCAGAAAGGGGAAAAATGCGACCAAATGGAATGGGTGAACCAGGTAATAAGTCAATAGGGCAATCATAAGGCCGGTGAGGAGGAAGAATGTCAGCTTGTTCTTCATTAAAAACGTCTAAGAATTCATGATACGCAGCTGGAATCAAAGTTAATATGTCTCGATTATCTTTGGTCACACAAACTAAGGCTTGCTGAGAAGAGGATGGCTTCACTTGGACACAATTCTTAACACAAAAGGAAGAAGACAAAGATAACTTTCCAGAGCCCCAGTCAATAAATGGGTTATGAACCCTTAACCACGGTAGCCCAATAATAACTGGAAACAGAGGCGAAGGAACCACGTCAAAACTAAGGATTTCATGATGTGACCCGTTTATTGACACATTTAGAGGTTTAGTCTCTAGGGAAACAGGTCCAGAACTGAGGGGTGAGCCGTCCGCCATCCGAACCATCACTAATCTGGACTTAGGGCGCAAAGGAATGTCATGCTTGCGGGCAAAGGTAGAATCGATGAAGCAACCACTAGCCCCAGAATCAATGATCGCCGAGACTTGCACTTGTCTTCTTGTCCACTGCAGAGAGAGCAAAAGAGAAATGTGTGTGTCTTTAGACTGAACAGAAAATTTAGTACCACAGTCTGTAGAAAAAAAGTTACCATCAGGACGAAGGGGACAAGTCCGCAGCAAATGTCCAGCAGCACCACAATAAAGACACAAATTCAGGCGTCTTCTCTTAAGCCTTTCCTCCAGAGTCAAGCTGGGACGAGTCAAACCAAGTTGCATTGGCTCGGCTGCTGAAACAGAGGGAGGAGCAACCGAGGTACCCAGAAGGGGTGCCCTTGGAACCATCCAGGATACAGGAGATACAGACGAAGGAGACTTCTCAGCACTTCTTTCTCTTAGGCGTCTGTCGAGTTGAATGGTGAGTAGAATTAATTCATCTAAAGAACACCTACATGAGCCAGCTCATCCTTTAACTGAGTTGAGAGCCCCACTCGGTAATGGTGTCTGAGGGCAGACTCGTTCCAAGTCGTGTCGACCGCCCATCTTCGAAATTCAGCCGCATAGTCCTCCACTGGACGTTTCCCCTGTGTAAGGGCATGTAAGGCAGCTTCTGCGGTCTCTGGACGCTGCGGATCATCATACAAAGATGCCATAGTGGCAAAGAAAGTCTCTACATCTTTCAGGAGGGGACTATTCAATTCCAGCAGGCGATGAGCCCATGTTTGGGGTTCGCCTTGCAGAAAAGAAATGACTGCTCCCACCTTGACTTTTTCATCGGGATAGGTTCTAGGCTTCATAGCAAACAACAATTTACAGCTATTTAGAAAGGACCGAAATTGCTTGCGATCCCCACCAAATCTCTCTGGTAGACAAATCTTCGGCTCCAGACGTCCGGGAGAGGATGCCCCAGCCTCATCAGCAGGAAGATCGGTTAAGCGGGCACGGAGGTCCTGGTAACCACCTTGCAAATCTTGTACAGCTCTGGTCAACACCGACATTTGCTGGGACAAAGTCTCTAGAATGCCAGCTTCCTCCAGTGGTTCATGTTGATATGGCTCGGACATACTGTCAGACTTACCGAACCAGGCGGAACCACGGAATGAGGAGAAGCTGGAGCTGGCGTGGTACGAAGGCAACCCTTACGGCTTCCCCACTGATACACCCTTGGATGGGGACTAGGGAGACCAATGGGGGTGTAGTATGGGAGCCTGTGGCTGGTGAAGTGTGGAGTCTTGTGCCGGAATGTACCGTGAGCGAAGATGCAGGATACAACAGTACGTTGAGAATGGCACAGCGGTTTGGGTGTAATGCCACAGGAGTTGGTATTTCCCAGTAGCGACGTGAAGACAGAAGTAGGTTGCCAGCAAGTAAACAGGTTCAATTCGGTCAATTAAACACGACTTAGTTATAAGCAGGCAGAGGTTCAAAAGCAACAGTCAATCAAGGGTTAACCACAGACCGTAATCAGAGGCAGGCAAGGGTTTGGCAACAGGAAATCAGTTCAGCGAGGCACCAGGGTTCAAGCAGAGGCGTGGTCAAACGAGAAGCAGAAGTCGGCAACAAGGAGTCAGAAGATCCAGCGAGGTACCAAGGGTTGTCACAGAAGAAGAGTCGAAAGCAGTAGCAAGGGTCAAACCAGTATTTCAAGTTGAATAATTCAAAGGCTTCTTACAACAGCTTAGAGCGATGTCCGAGCACTGAGAGGAATTCGGAGCAGACAGAAATACCAGCGCCGGCGTCAGACGCTGCGCACGTTTGGCGCGCTTGCGTCGGCGTCATTACGTCGCGACGGACGCGCGCCCGCGTCGACGCGCGTCCTCCATGATGACGCTGGAACGCGCGCTGGAACGCACGGACGTGCACAAACGGTAAGGGCCTGACAGGTCACAGTTGAAGGACTCATAAAGGTCACAGTTCAGGGAGGGGTCACAGTTGAAGACCACATAAAGTTCACAGTTCTGGGAGGGGTCACAGTTGAAGACTCATAAAGGTCACAGTTCAGGGAGGGGTCACAGTTCAGGGAGGGGTCACAGTTGAAGGACACATTAATGTCACAGTTCAGGGAGGGGTCACAGATGAACACAAAGGTCACAGTTTAGGGAGGGGTCACAGTTGAAGGACTCATAAAGGTCACAGTTTAGAGAGGGATCACAATTGAAGGAATAATAAAGGTTACAGTTCAGAGAGGGGCCACAGTTCAAGGACACATAAAGGTCACAGTTCAGGGAGGGGTCACATTTTAGGTAAGGTCCTAGTCCAGGGAGAGAGTCATAGTTTAGGGAGGGGTCACAGTTCAGGGAGGGGTCACAGTTCAGGGAGGGGTCACAGTCCAGGCAGGGATCACAGTTCAGGGACAGGTCACAGTTCAGGGAGGGGTCACAGTTCAAGAACACATAGAGGTCCTAGTCCAGGAAGGGGTCACAGTTTAGGGAGGGGTCACAGTTCAGTGAGGGTCACAGTTCAGGGAGGGGTCACAGATAAGGGAGGGTAGAGGTCACATCATGGATAGGCAGGGACTGGCGCAGGCATCATGTTGCACTATAATAAGGTTTTCCCTGCAGACAAGAGGCGCCGGCTGTGCATATGATGTTGGTAATTGTGTTACTAAACCTCCACCCCCCCCCTTGGCAGATCCTTTACTGAAAGGGTCATGTACTATAATTAACCCACTCACTGCCTGAGCCTTCCTGAAATGCAGATCTATTGCCCAGTGCTGTCACTTATTTAAGCTGTTATTTATTTAATAGCAGAGGGGGGCAGTCGGCAGAGAGTGGTTTCAGGAAATATTTTTTTGGGGGATTGTATGACTCCCAAATGTTAAGCCACTGGTCACATTATGGGGCTAATGAATTACATGGCAGCATAGAAAGCAGTGCAGTCTGCATCAGCGTTGATGAGAAATCTGCCCCGTGGCTAGGGTACCAACTGTCTGAACAGGTGAGTTTTATAATGTCTGCTCAATTTTACATTGTAAAACCCAAACAAAAATCTGACCAATGCCCACATTTGGTGCCACAGACCCCCCACATGGCAACAGGGCAGCCATCAGGGGGGAGAGTTGTAGGGGGCCCCAAGGGTAAGGGGGGCCCAGCCACGCCACACTTATTTGATTAGCCGGGCCCCCATCTTTCTGAGAGCTGCTGACTTCAGGAAGGCATGGACGTTTAATGGGCCCTGACCACCAATTTTTTTCTCATGTGGGGTCCTAGCCACCAATATTTTTTAATGGGGGGGCCCTGACCACAATTTTTTTATGGGGGGCCCTGACCACCAATATCTTTTTATTTTTTATTAACATGTGGGAACCCTAGCCCTAGGTGGGGCTTGTGGTGGGCGCAGCCCAGGGGGTCCAGGAAATTATATCGTATGGGGCCCTGTGATTTCTGCGGTCCTGCATGGCAACACCAAAGACATGTAGCCGCTATTTCTGTGACAGATGTGACCTGCCTTTCTGCCGATACTTTGATTTCCTACGTCCCCTAAACTTAGTTTCTCAGCAGCAGCTCAGAGCCTACTGAGCATGTGCAGAGCCACTGACTCACAGAAGATCAGGAGATGGGACAACTTTTAGGCCTGGATCATTTATGGTACAGTTTGACTGAGCCGCCATCATCTCTATGCTAAGTGCTGCCAACTTGCTACCTAATTGCCCCCATAATGCAGCAAATATGTATGTCTGGCATGCTCGATGAAAACAAGTGAGCAGTGAGGCCCAGCACATGGAAATGCACAAATAATATGTATATATATATATATATATATATATATATATATATATATATATATATATATATATATATATATATATACAACATTATTGTGTATGGAGCAGGCTGAACCTCTCTATAACAACTTTACTATACATATAGTAGGCTGTACCTCTCTATAACAACTTTACTATATATATATATATAAAGTTGTTATAGAGAGGTACAGCCTACTATATGTATAGTAAAGTTGTCATAGAGAGGTTCAGCCTATATATATATATATATATATATATATATATATATATATATATATATATATATATATATATATATATATATATATATATATATATATATATATTAGGCTGAACCTCTCTATGATAACTTTACTGTATATATAGCAGGCTGCACCTCTCTATAACAACTTTACTATACATATAGTAGGCTGTACCTCTCTATAACAACTTTACTATACATATAGCAGTCTGCACCTCTCTATAACAACTTTACTATACATATAGCAGTCTGCACCTCTCTATAACAACTTTACTATACATATAGCAGTCTGCACCTCTCTATAACAACTTTACTATACATATAGCAGGTTGCACCTCTCTATAACAATACTACTGTATATTAGAGTCAGTATTTGTGGTTGTATATAAGGGACTCCCTTCTGTGCAGCCAGTAATGTTTATGTATTTAGCAACTGGTTGCGCTGGCAGTGCCGGGGTTAACGAGCCCTTTCCCATATCTGTTGGGACCCCCAGGCAGCCAATCAGGGGCCAGTTCCTGGGCTGGATGAAGTCATATAACTGTACATGTCAGGAGCTGCCCCCTCCCCTCAGAAGCTTCACTGGAGCAGCACTGGCACATGGGGGTCCTGCGGAGAGACACACACAGGGGGCACTGCCAGGTGGAACGTCTATATGAGAAGCATTGGGTCGTGCCAATCACATCGCTACTATCCGCACCCTTTTAGGAAGAGGCACCATTGGGGGTACCAATCGGATCACTACTATCTGCACCCTCTTAGCGACACACTCACAGGGGGCTACCAACTCCACTGTCTTTGGGCGAGCCACACAGGGGGCTACCACTGGATCTTTACATGTGACACTTCTGTGAGAGGTTACTCCAAGTTTACTCCTGACTGCTCCCTCTGCAGTGCCACGTTGATCTTGTGTAGCAGGACAAACAGGACACGTTGGAGATCTTGCTGGAGCCTGAGCTGGGCACGTGTACAATGGGCACAACCTCAAGGCCCAGGGGGAATCCAGAGAGTCCTACAGACTGAGACTTCTTCATCTTCAGCAGAGACACAGCAGGGACACTGCCTAGAGGATCACTAGTACCTGCTATAGTTTATGAGCTGGCACAGTAGGTGTAGGTCTGGAGAACCTGCAAAGCTGAATCATGACCGATGTGGCTGAAGAAATGTTCTGCTAGGGTGGCACAGAAGGGGTATTACTGAGTATTCTCATAGGGTGGCACAGGAGGGGCATTACTGAGTATTCTCATAGGGTGGCACAGGAGGGGCATTACTGAGTATTCTGATAGGGTGGCACAGAAGGGGTATTACTGAGTATTCTGATAGGGTGGCACAGAAGGGGTATTACTGAGTATTATGATAGGGTGGCACAGGAGGGGCATTACTGAGTATTCTGATAGGGTGGCACAGAAGGGGTATTACTGAGTATTCTGATAGGGTGGCACAGAAGGGGTATTACTGAGTATTATGATAGGGTGGCACAGGAGGGGCATTACTGAGTATTCTGATAGGGTGGCACAGAAGGGGTATTACTGAGGATTCTGATAGGGTGGCACAGGAGGGGCATTACTGAGTATTCTGATAGGGTGGCACAGAAGGGGCATTACTGAGGATTCTGATAGGGTGGCACAGGAGGGGCATTACTGAGTATTCTGATAGGGTGGCACAGAAGGGGCATTACTGAGGATTCTGATAGGGTGGCACAGGAGGGGCATTACTGAGTATTCTGATAGGGTGGCACAGAAGGGGTATTACTGAGGAATCTGATAGGGTGGCACAGAAGGGGCATTACTGAGTATTCTGCTAGGGTGGCACAGAAGGGGTATTACTGAGTATTATGATAGGGTGGCACAGAAGGGGCATTACTGAGGATTCTGATAGGGTGGCACAGAAGGGGCATTACTGAGGAATCTGATAGGGTGGCACAGAAGGGGTATTACTGAGTATTCTCATAGGGTGGCACACAAGGGGCATTACTGAGAATTGTGATAGGGTGGCACAGAAGGGGCATTACTGAGGATTCTGATAGGATGGCACAGAAGGGGCATTACTGAGGATTCTGATAGGGTGGCACAGAAGGGGCATTACTGAGGAATCTGATAGGGTGGCACAGAAGGGGCATTACTGAGGATTCTGATAGGGTGGCACACAAGGGGCATTACTGAGGATTCTGATAGGGTGGCACAGAAGGGGTATTACTGAGTATTCTGATAGGGTGGCATAGAAGGAGTACTGCTGACAGGATATTGTAATAGGATGGTATTATTGTGATACATATGCAGAAAAGTTAGGAAATGAGGATGGGGGGGCCGTTTGGGGGGCTACCTTCCTGTATGTTACAAACATCAGGCATTAATCCGGAATTTTTAGGGTTATTAGACAAGTTGCCCCTCCAGCTTTCTTGGTACTTTACTTTACAAGGGGCCCCTGGAAGTGTTTCCCCCACGTTTGTCTTTGGGGGCTGAACCTACAAGCTGTTAACTGAACACAAACTCTACTGCTTGTTCCCCCCAGGACGTGGCTTTTATTCTGCTGTAAGATCTTCCATGAGAGGTGTCCCATGAAAGGTAATATCTTGCCCACTGTTCTTCTTCTATACAGCCACAACAAATCAAAGGCACAGCGACTTCACTAGACACCTATAGTAGACTCCTAAGAGCATCAAGACTATACCCAACTGGAGTGCCTCTTACCCTGCACATGTAGGCTCCACCACACGAGGCTCACCCTCAAATTTCATCCTAACTCAATTTAGCTGAGATGTGATAAACTACGTTCACTCAAACCAATGGCAGTAGCAAATGTACCCCTTCTGGAAATGGTACAACTGTTTTACAACCAATAACAGCTCTAGTACCCAGACCAGCTATGAAATTAGTTTTCAAACCGAAAGCAGTTATGGTATAATCAACACAAGCTCTAAAACACCATAAAGATAGGATGTAGCTCTAGAACTATGCCCAGAAATGGTCTAATGAGTCCATTAGCAATAGAGCTAAGCCCAGAAATGGTCTAATGAGTATATTAGCTCAGGAATCAAGCCTAGAAAAGTTATAACAAGCCCACTAGTTTTGATCCAATTGCCCCCTGAAAAACGCCTAATTTGTTCTATCACTTACAATCCTGCCCAAAAGGAGGTACTACTTATGAATTACTTCTGAAGTCCAGCACACCTGGGACCAGTTGCATCTAGATCTCAGCCCGGGTGCTAAAACTCAGACTGCATGGTCCCAGAACTTCATAGACCACTTAAAGATGGCAGAAGATTCTCATGGTCATCATGATCCCATCAGCTTTGGCATTGACCAGATTCTGAACAGCCCAGAGCAGGCTAGTGGTTACCTAGCTCTCAGGACTAACCAGGAGGATTACCATGGAACCAGTAATGTTTACACAGAAGGCACCATCTACACTTCCACCAGCACCTCGTACCTGACCATGAGGATGGGATTGGATCCTAGTCCTGTCGGGGTCATCAGGGTGCCAGCTCACCGTCCCCTCCACCACACTGATTCACAAGGGACCCTCAGCCACCCTCTGCCTGGTCTCACCTTTCCATGGATGGAGAGTCCAAAGAAGCTTGGGAAGGACAGGGTGACAGGTAAAGTCTCTTCATTGTGTAGGTGGTACATTGTATAGTGTGTGTAGTGTAGTAGTTACCTAATGATATCCAGTGTAATTGTTTGTGTACACAGGAGTGTGTCCATAATGTCAGGGTCAACATCAGAGATCATGTGGCCGCATACTAGTTGATTGGTGGCCCCCTGGGGGCCCCAGTAAAGAAAAAATAAAACACTGAATTGTATGCATCTTTTTATCCACCCCACCAAATCCCCCTCATGTGCCCCCAATGACAACCGTGATTATGTGTAAATTAATATTTCCTCCATTGTTGTATGTGGATAGTGTTTAATAACAGAAATGTATCTTTTAGTCCCTCTGCAAAGGGGCCCAGAGCATCCTCCCACCAGCCTTCATATGAGGCACATATCTCATTGAGGATACAAATCTGTCCTGTGTGAGCATTGACAGGCAGATGCATCACCACCAGTGTGTGGATGGCAGAAAAAATGCCAATTAGAGTAGAAGTCGTAAGTATTAAACAGCTGCTGAAAATACAAAGTAATGTGTTATATCTACCGCTCACCCACCACTTCACTTTCCTGCAATGGTGGTGCTGGTCCTCCGTCGACCCCGGCAAGGTCCCTCAGTAACAGCAGTAAATTCACAGGTCCACACACACACTCTATATCTGCAGTCAGAGACGCTGCCCCTCTTTTTATTTATATTTCACCACAATGATCAACGTACGATCTTGTACATGAGCACATTGCTTCCAGTATTGGACTGATCATTGCACTGGGTGCACATTGGCTGCTATAGGATCTACCCATTTCATATATCCATCAGTTGCTCTATGATCTACCCGTTCCATATATTCATCAGGTGCTCTATAATTTGCCCATTTCAAATATCCTTCAGTTGCTCCATGATCTACCCATTTCATATATTCATCAGTTGCTCTATGATTTGCCAATTTTGAATATCCTTCAATTGCTCCATGATCTACCAATTTCCTATATCCTTTAGTTGCTCTATGATTTACCCATTTCCTAAATCCTTCAGTTGCCCCATGAATTACCATTTCCTATATCCTTAATTGCTCCATGATCTACCCATTTCCTATATCCTTTAGATGCTCCATGATCTACCCATTTCCTATATCCCTCTATTGCTCCATGATCTACCCATTTCCTATATGCTTCAGTTGCTCCATGATCTACCCTTTTCCTAAATCCTTTGGTTACTCCATGATCTACCCATTTCCTATATCCTGCAATTGCTCCACGATCTACCCAGTTCCTATATGCCTCAATTGCTCCATGAGCTACCCATTTCCTCTATCCTTTAGTTGCCCCATGATCTACCCATTTCCTATATCCTTTAGTTGCCCTATTATATACCCATTTCCTATATCCTTTAGTTGCTCCATGATCTATCCATTTCCTATTTCCTTCAGTTGCTCCATGATCTTCCCATTTCCTATATCCTGCAATTGCTCCATGATCTACCCATTTCCTATATCCCTCAATTGCTCCATGATCTACCCATTTCCTTTATCCTTCAGTTGCTCCATGATCTACCCATTTCCTATATCCTTCAGTTGCTCCATGATCTACCCATTTCCTATATCCTTCAGTTACTCCGTGATCTACCCATTTCCTATATCCTGCAATTGCTCCATGATCTACCCATTTCCTATATCCCTCAATTGCTCCATGATCTACCCATTTCCTTTATCCTTCAATTGCTCCATGAGCTACCCATTTCCTCTATCCTTTAGTTGCCCCATGATCTACCCATTTCCTCTATCCTTTAGTTGCCCCATGATCTACCCATTTCCTCTATCCTTTAGTTGCCCCATGCTCTACCCATTTCCTCTATCCTTTAGTTGCTCCATGATCTACCCATTTCCTATATCCTTTAGTTGCTCCATGATCTACCCATTTCCTATATCCTTCAGTTGCTCAATGATCTACCCATTTCCTATATCCTTCAGTTACTTCATGATCTACCCATTTCCTATATCCCTCAATTGCCCAGTGATCTACCCATTTCCTATATCCTTCAGTTGCTCCATGATCTACCTATTTCCTATATCTTTTAGTTGCTCCATGATCTACCCATTTCCTATATTCTTCAGTTACTCCATGATCTACCCATTTCCTATATCCTGCAATTGCTCCATGATCTACCCATTTCCTATATCCTTTAGTTGCTCCATGATCTACCCATTTCCTATATCCTTCAATTGCGCCATGATCTAACCATTTCCTATATCCTTCAGTTGCTCCATGATCTACCCATTTCCTATATCCTGCAATTGCGACATGATCTACCCATTTCCTATATCCTTCAATTGCTCCATGATCTAACCATTTCCTATATCCTTCAGTTGCTCCATGATCTACCCATTTCCTATATCCTGCAATTGCGACATGATCTACCCATTTCCTATATCCTTCAATTGCTCCATGATCTACCCATTTCCTATATCCTTTAGTCTAGACTGATCACAGGTGAGTGGCTGGTAGTTAGGAGCCTTGGTGCTGTATAACATGAGTACAGTGGGTATTTGGGGCTTTGATAGGCCGGAAACATGTTATGCAGAAGAATATTTTAATAATGAAAATTATGGCAATATAAGAGATGAACAAAAGATAAAAAGTAATATAGGTTCTTACACCAGGCCAGTGGTCAAGGGCAGGCAACAATAAAGGCAAGTCCGAGAAACAGGCTGAGGTCGGGGGCAGGCTGATGGCAATAACAAGTCCGTATGGCAGGCTGAGGTCGGAGGCAGGCTGATGGCAGAGGGTAGTCCAGTAAACAAGCCAAGGTCAATTACCAGGAGATCCAACAGAGTGCAGGTAATGGGAAACTGGAGCAGAGAACACAGGAACAGGGAACCGGACGGAGACTCAGGAACAAAGCAGGAATCAGGAACAAAAGCAGGAAATCTCTGGTCTGTAGAAACAGGCCGTGACGTTTAATGATCAAGCACCTGGGCATGGTTTGCAACAGGCGTATAAAGCCCCTTAATTGGCAACCTGTGTTTGATGAAGGAGGAGGAGTTGAGCAAACACATAAGGAAACCAGAGTGTCTATCAGCCATTCCGTAAAGTCCAATCTCAAAGGTCTCCACTCTCCAGTGGCTCAGTGAGGTAATACAGGAACTTAAAATTAAATAGTTCAGAGTTCAATTCCAGATATTTCCTGACACTCCATGATCTATCTATATCCTTTAGTTGCTCCATGATCTACCCATTTCTATAGCATTTAGTTGCTCCATGATCAACCCATTTCTATATCATTTAGTTGCTCCATGATCTACCCATTTCCTATATACTTCAATTGCGCCATGATCTACCCATTTCCTATATCCTTCAATTGCGCCATGATCTACCCATTTCCTATATCCTTCAGTTGCTCCATGATCTACCCATTTCCTATATCCTTCAATTGCTCCATGATCTACCCATTTCCTATATCCTTCAGTTGCTCCATGATCTACCCATTTCTATAGCATTTAGTTGCTGCATGATCTACCCATTTCTATACCCATTTCCTATATCCTGCAATTGCTCCATGATCTACCCATTCCCTATATCCCTCAATTGCTCCATGATCTACCCATTTCCTAAATCCTTCAGTTGCTCCATGATCTACCAATTTCTATAATATTTAGTTGCTCCATGATCTACCCATTTCTATATCATTTGGTTGCTCCATGATTTACCTATTTCCTATATACTTCAATTGCCCCATGATCTACCCATTTCCTAAATCCTTCAGTTGCTCCATGATCTACCCATTTCTATAATATTTAGTTGCTCCATGATCTACCCATTTCTATATCATTTGGTTGCTCCATGATTTACCTATTTCCTATATACTTCAATTGCCCCATGATCTACCCATTTCCTAAATCCTTCAGTTGCTCCATAATCTACCCATTTCTATAATATTTAGTTGCTCCATGATCTACCCATTTCTATATCATTTGGTTGCTCCATGATTTACCTATTTCCTATATACTTCAATTGCCCCATGATCTACCCATTTCCTAAATCCTTCAGTTGCTCCATGATCTACCCATTTCTATAATATTTAGTTGCTCCATGATCTACCCATTTCTATAATATTTAGTTGCTCCATGATCTACCCATTTCTATATCATTTGGTTGCTCCATGATTTACCTATTTCCTATATACTTCAATTGCCCCATGATCTACCCATTTCCTAAATCCTTCAGTTGCTCCATGATCTACCCATTTCTATATCATTTAGTTGCTCCATGATCTACCCATTTCCTATATCCTTCAGTTGCTCCATGATCTACCAATTTCTATATAATTTAGTTGCTCCATGATCTACCTATTTCCTATATACTTCAGTTGCTCCATGATCTACCCATTTCCTTTATCCTATTTTTTTTAATTCAGGTAGCATTTATTAAGCAAATTCTGCAGCATAACTTGACACTTGACATTGGTCTTACATTTTGAATTAAAAAATATTTAGGTTGCAGGAGAAACCATCATATTGACATAACCTATATGTTCATATCGGAGGCGCACATACATTTCGCAGTATTGGCATATTATGCATTTGCTCTGTTGGTAATATCTTACACATACATATCTTTCCTTCATACATCATATTACCTGAAACGGTGGGTTGAGTGATACTACTAATCATTATTAGACTGTACCTGGGGGTTTTCATCAAACCATTTGTCCCAAATTTTAAGAAACTTGTTTATACAGCCTCTTTTGAGGTAGATTATACGTTCCAGGTTACACATTTCATTTACAGTGTTCACACATATTTGGATATCAGGGCGAGATCTACTTTTCCAGTTTTGTGTTATTAATTTTTTAGTCAAGAGAAGTGTTTCTTGAGCAAATATTCTAATGTATTGGTTGGGGACTGCGGTGCCCAAAATGTTAAGTTAACAGGTTTTAGGGGTTCTGGGCAATGTGATATCCATAATGTTATCTAATTTGTTTAGTATATGTGTCCAATATGGTTTGAAATTGTTGCATTCCCACAGCATATGCACCAATGTACCCTTTTCCACAGCACATCTATTACATATGTCTGGTATGGCAGGGTTCATCAGATGAAGTCTAGTTGGGGTAAGATATGCCCTGTGCAATACATATATCAGGGCCACCATCAGGGGGGGACAGGGGGGAGAGTTGTAGGGGGCCCGAGGGTAAGGGGGGCCCGGTCACGCTGCACTTACTTGATTGCACTCACTTACCTGTTCTGGGCACCAATTTCTTTTTTAAAACTTCTGGGGCAATTTTTAACATGGATGTTTAAGGGGGGCCCTGACCACCAATATTTTTATAACGTGGGGGGGGCCCTGGACACCAATTTTTGTTTTCCGCGTGGGGTCCTAGCCACAATATTTTTTAATGGGGGGGCCCTGAACACAAATGTTTTTTTATCAACATGTGGAGACCCTATCCACCAATGTTTTTTTTTTACTGTGTGGTAGGGGGTGGGGAGGGCAGGCTTGTGGGTGGGGCTTATGGTGGGCGCAGCCCAGGGGGCCCAGGAAATTTTGTCGTACGGGGCCCTGTGATTTCTGATGGTGGCCCTGCATATAATTGGATCATTCTCAGTCTATAACATACTGAAACTACATGGGGGGATTCCATAGCTTCCTGACATTCCTCATCTAATATAATATCTACAGCTGATTCCCATTTGTTCAGAAGAACTTCCAATGAAGCTGCTCTACTCGTTTGCAGCAATAGAGCATATAAACTAGAGATTAGACCTTTGGTGGATGACCTATTGAGAAGGGTAAGCAGCTTGTTTTCTTGTACCGTTATAGCTTTTGATTTGTGAGTTATCATTACAGCTTGTTTCACTCTTGAGTTGGCCATAGACATTGGCGATGTCGCCAAAACGAGCTGATCTCTCCCCAATATGCCCACATTGAAGTGGGAGATATTGGGCTGATCCGATCGTGGGCCCTAGGGCCCAACAATTGGATCATAATGCATCCGATACGGGTGGTCAGATCATGGGACGGCATAAACGCACAGATGCGGAAAGGGGCCAATAAGCTGCCAACTTGGTCTGTGTATGGGGGCCTTTATGTATTGAAGCCACTGGCTAGCAGGTAACCCTTTTATTTGTCTCAGATCTCTGAATGAGGATGTACCCTGATCAGACCAGATGTCCCCAATTGCTGTAATACCCCGTCAGACCAGGTTTTTATATTGCCCATTTGGGCCACTATGTGAAAGTACATGTTATTCCAGAGTGGGGTACGAAGGTCTTTGTGCTGCTTTCTGGTTATTTGTAGTGCATCTGTCCATATTTGGGATACATTCCACAGAATAGGTTGAGCGGGTATTTTCCTTGCGTTTTTATTAGACTTTTGCAGCACCCAACCTATCGGCTGTTCCTCTATGCCAGTTAATTGAGCCCATATGGCTCTCAAAGTTTGGTGAGTTTTCCAGCTTAGTACTTAGGTAGAACAGTTGTGCTGCCATGTTTTATAGATACATATCAGGGAAGGACACCCCTACGTTAGCCATGGACCGCATTATAGTTTCCAGTTTTAGTCTGCATCAAGAGTTAGCCCATATCAGTTGTCTAAGTTTGGTATTCATTTGTGCGAAGATCGCTATTGGTATCAGGGCCGGATTTAGATAGAGGGCGCCCCTAGGCCCACTGTCGTTCGGCTCCCCTGTCCCCTCCCCTTTATTCGTGCAAATTTTCATCATCAATGGGGAAATTAAAAAAAATATTGTATCTCCAGCGCATCCCCAGTGTTTTTGAACCAAAGTGGGGTTGATTTGGTATTATGCCGCCCCCCTAAAATCCTGCCACCCTAGGCCCGGGCCTAGGTGGCCTTTCCACAAATCCGGGCCTGATTGGTATCCATACAGTGGCTTGTTGTAATGTATAAAGTAACTTTGGAAGTATTAGCATTTTAGCCAAGTGTACATGTCCCATCAGGCCCAATGGGAGTGTGATCCAGGAACTCAATTTTTTCCTGGAGCCATTCTAGCAAAGGGCTAATATTTAAATTTACAAAATCAGTTAAAGGTAGCGCTATAACAATACCCAGGTATGACATTCTCGTTACTATTTTATAGGAGAATGAAGACAATGTTTCAGAGAGGGCTGGAGGGTCTAACAGAAGGGCCATAGATTTTGAATTGTTTGTAATCAACCCAGAGTTCTGTCCGAACCTTTGTAGTAGTTCTTGTACCTTAGTGATGATTTTCCCTCTGACCCCTACATATAACAGTGTTTCATCAGCGTACATCTGAATACGCTCCTCCAGGGGGCCTAACTTGAAGCCCACTATGTCTGAGTGTGCTCTGACATGCTGTGCCAAGGGTTCTATGGCGAGAGCAAACAACAGTGGGGAGAGGGGACAACCCTTCCTGGTACCCCTCTCCCATGGAAAAAGGTCAGTAAGTTCTCTGTTGATCCTTATAGAAGCTTTAGGGGCTTTGTATAGTAACTGTACCATACTGATAAACTTATTATCTACTCCAAACTTTTCAAGTACTAGCCAAAGATATGTCCACTCAACGGTACCAAATACCTTGGCTTTATCCAAGGATATGACCACTCATTGTCTGGGGTTGTCGCGAGCATGTGCCAGGTTAACATATAGACGCCTGATGTTGAAAGCTGTGGATTTACCTGGCATGAATCCCGTTTGGTCTTCATGCCCCAGTCTTGTCGCTAACACCTTGGCCAGGATTTTTAAATCTGCTGTCAGCAGGGAGATGGGTCTATAGGCATCACATGTTTTGGGTCCTTGCCCGGTTTGGCTAGTAGTACTATTGTGGCATTATACTGGGAAAGTGGTAAGGAACCCGTTACCATAGCTTTGTTAAAAAGTTTTTTAGCTGGGGGACTACTACTTTATATCTTTGGTAAATTTCCATGAGAAAGCCACTGGGCCTGATGCCTTCTGGGGGAGAAACAGCTTGATGGCCTCATACACTTCTATATCTTGTGCTAAAGTAGAGTTTAGTTCTTGTGAGAGCTGGGGGTGCTGGACTTCATTCAGAAATTGTGAGATTTCCTGTGTGCTATTTTGCAATTGAAATGTATAAAGAGTTTTATAAAAGTTCTGCAGAGTTGCTTTGATAAGGGCCATCCGGGATTTGAACACTTGGGATTGTGGTTACTGGACTTTCAGTACTCAGGCAGTGCATTTACCTCGTGAGCCACTGGGGACTTTTGTGTTTTGTGTTTTTGTTTATCTGCCTGTTCACAGTATGTTTTCAACCCACCTCGTTTACCTTCATGTGTTTCCTATTCCCTAATCAATTGCCCTTTTATAAACCATGCCCTGAGCCTTGAATGTGTTTGGTTTTGTAGCTGAATGTAATTTGTTTGTTCCTGAATCTTGTTCCTGTGTTTTTGTTCCAGCTTTTCAATGCCTACCTGGTAAAGACTTTATTTTTGACCTGTTCCTGTTTTGCTTCAGTTCCATTAAATCCTGTATATTTCACCATGCATGCTTCAAGTATTTGTGGCTTTTTCCCTGGGCTTCCACCACACGGATCAAGTGTGAATTTAACTCCCGTTACAGCGGCTTCCCGCTATGAACGTTACAGATATGTCCGGTTTGCATGGTTAGTTGGCCTTGTGTGTCATATAATTCCAATGTTATGGAAGGGGTTTCTTGTGTTTTAGCAAGCTAAGCCAATAATATACTGGCTCTTTCACTATGCTCGAAGAAATTTGCTCTATTAAATAAAAGTCCTCTTTTGGCTTTTTGTTGAAATAAAGTGTTATATGCTGTTTATGCATTTCTTAGAGATTGTATATTCTGTGGTCGTGAGTCACCCTGGCTTTGTATGGTCAAATTATGGATTTGTTTGTTTGCTTCCTCTTGGGCTGAGGCTTTTTTTTTTATTGCCATAATTTCTGAATGAAGTAAACAATGAAGATAGGCCTTAAAGGCTTCCCATGCTGTCTCAATGTTATCTGGAGGTAGGTTGTGTTGGAAGTATTCTGCTATCTTGATTTCAATGCCTTCATCGTTATTTATGATGTGTAATATGGGATTAAATGACCATAGTTTACCCTGGTATCGTGGAGTGGGATTACTGGCCCATACCAGTTGCAAGGGTACGTGATCTGAAATTAGCTGTGGGAGATATGTGGCTATGTGAATGTTTGGAAGTAAATCTCTACAGACAAAGGCCATATCTATCCTAGACAAGGACAGGTATGAAGCTTAAAAACAAGAGAAACGCTTATCTATGGGATGCACATGTCTCCATGCTTCGTGGAGACCCACATTGGTCATCAGTGCAAGGAAATTGGTAGATCTAATTGTATTGTTTTGTACCCCATCCAAAACTGTATTGCAGTGGTAATTACTTGTGCACATGGGTAATTAGCTTTGTCATGAGTTGGATTATACACTTGTCAGTGTAGGGTGGTGAAGTGTATATGTTGGCCTGTATTGTTTCCTTGGTGGTGGAGTGTATATGTTGGCCTGTATTGTTTCCTTGGTGGTAAGATCAGTGTATGTAGAGGAAGCGCTTTGTGGATCTGAACATAGGGATAAGAGTTTAAAGTTTGCTAATTCTTTGATAAGTGTGGTGACCCCTCCTGTATATGTTGAGACGGATGAGTGGAAGGCCCATCCTACCCATGGCCTTTTCAGGGCTAATCTTTTGCTCCCTGTTAAAGGAGAAGGAAAGCCCCAGGGCGCAAACCCGTTGCCCCCCCTCCCTCCTCCCCCCTGGCCTACCCCTCCCCCTGGGCAAATGGCCCTAACTTGTTACTCACCCCTCTGCGCAGGTCCTGTCCACGGAGTTCGCAGTCGCCATCTTCTCCCACGCGCGTCTTCTTCCTCCTCTGACCGGCGTTTTCTGGCGCATGCGCAGTAGGAACAGGTACCGGTACGGCTCTACTGCGCATGCGCCGAATGTCACGAAGTTTTCCGATTTCACTTTGTGACATTCGGCGCATGCGCAGTAGAGCTGTACCGGTACCTGTTCCTACTGCGCATGCGCCAGAAAACGCCGGTCAGAGGAGGAAGAAGACGTGCGTGGGAGAAGATGGCGACTGCGAACTCCGTGGACAGGACCTGCGCAGAGGGGTGAGTAACAAGTTAGGGGCATTTGCCCAGGGGGAGGGGTAGGCCAGGGGGGAGGAGGGAGGGGGGGCAACGGGGGGGAGGGGTTTTGCACCCTGGGGCTTTCCTTCTCCTTTAAGTGTGTCTCTGTTAAGCATTATCACCTCTGAAGTTCTTTTTATAATATAGTCTAACACCAGTGTACGTTTACAATCACTGAGACCAAGGATGTTCCATGTTAAAATTGAAGTGATTTAAAGATTATCAACATTTTCTCTGTGGAATAAACAGCTTAATGCGAAATGTTGTGGCCTTTACTTGTCTCATGCTTAATCTACCTGGAGTAAAAGCTTAACAATATATCTATGTAAAACCCATCCCTTGCAGACCACTTGATCAGTGGAGAGCATTTCCACCCTTTCCGCTCTATCCCAACTTGAGCAGAGTTTGACCCTCAATCTAAACTGTTACCAAATGGTTAACAAATATTAGAGAAGTAATTAATGGGGTGGACAAAGCTTGACCTTAGGTGGTGTAGAGGGAGGTCAGGTCGCTCAACCACAAATATGTAGCCTGAGATGTGCTAATGGGAGGGGGAGAGCCACTACAGACACCTTTATATAAACACCCGCCATCAACCACACACAGTTAAGATCAGCATTGTGAATATCACACTGGACCTGAAACACTATGTAATAGGCTATAATGTCAATTGTGTAATACTGTCTGCTGTTTTCCAAGTCACAAGTGTTCCCAAATATGACCTAAATCTTGATGTTCCATCTCCATCAGTGTAGTCCAATGTTGAAGATGCGGAAAAAAAATAGTCAGTATTTTGAACCTATTACAGTATTGGTTCCGCCAGTCACCGCTAACTTTGGTCCGTCTGTTGAAGTGCGTGTTTCAAAGTCTTTAGTGTTTCTGCGTAAGTTCTGAAACCCAATTGTATGTTCCATAGCCATCGCTGTAGTCAGATAGCGTGTGTAGCATTCGTCTACTGACAATCATTAACTATTGGCTGTTTCCAGCTTTCTGTGGTTTGGTAAAAAAAATGCCTATTACCATTTGCTTGGACTTTAAGCCATAGTTACATAGGGTTGAAACCCCAGCCCCATACACACACCCCTCCCTACTTTTAATTAAATTCTATATACCTATATCTATACTAACTATAGAGCTCTAACTATAGAGCTTAGTATTACAATTAACCTTTTTATTGCCAAGAACGTAGCTCCTACGTTCTTTTAAAAAAAGGCTTTAAGTGCCAAGAATGTAGGATCTACGTTCTTTACTAAAACAGCGCTCTCTCTGCACGCGCAGCAAAATCAGCATTCAGAGAAGAGCGATCAGAGCCACAACCCCCTAGGCAACGAGCTTACCTGCAGCAGATCGCCGACCCCCTTCTCCAGGAGCGAAACAGACGCAGCAACAGCTTCCTTGTCTCAGGACCCGGACCTCACATGTTCCAGCTCCGCCCACGCACTTCCTGCTGCAGTGACTCAGCGATCCTGGACCCTACAGCTCTGAAAAGGAACCCCTTCATCTAGATTCGGTAAGTGCCCCCTTTTTTTTTTTTTTACTTATTTAGTGCATTTACATATACACAGTGCACATATTAGTAAAAGTAGTTTTTGTTGTTTTTTTTGCTTTTCTGACTTTTCAGATTTTTTGATTTTTCACACTTTTGCACTTATTTACACACTCACATACACATATGCACAAATGTATATACTTTTTAGAGCTGTACATCCATGCATACACAAACACACACATAGGGTTTTTTTTTTTTTAAGTTCTTCATTTTCAAGTTTCTCTTGTTATTTCCCTAAAAACTTTAGATTTCATAGCATGACTACTGGATCAAGCGTTCTGACCACTAACCACCCTGTCTGATCAGTTATTTTGTTGATTTTCCTAATTGTATTTGATTTTTTGTGATTTTTATTGCAGTTTTATGCTTGCATTGTTTTTCCTTGTGTAATTTTTTAGCATCGCTAAAATACACTTTGATCATTTGGGGTAGAAACACATTTTTAGCAATTCATCAGAATGTGTACTTACCAAAAATATATGGTTTTGGGGGGTCTATGTACTGTTAGGGGGTCTTACAGCACATTATATCCTGAACGCGCCAATACCAAATGTATAGAGTTTTATGGAGATTACTTATTTCTATAGATCAAAAACTTCGCAGCAGTAAACTACCAAATTTGGTTTCTTCAATTCTGAGTAGCGGTGGTGAGTTGGGTCCTGTCCACAGAGGGTCTCTGGCACGGTGCTTGTTTGTAGTGAGGAATCGCTACTCTGGGAATCCAATATTTCAGGGGTTGCTGATTGTGTGGCACAATGCAGTCCAAAAATGAAGGAAGCTCTTTTGAGGGTCGTTGTCTTTGGATCTGATCTGTGCCAGTCAGGGATCCACATAATAAAATAATCCATATTTGAGATTGTACTGCCGGGAGTGTCAGATCTGTATTAGTCAGGAAGCCCCATAATAAAACTATATTAACACAACTCTGATCCAATAAGTTGATAACAGTTCTAGTTATCTAATGACTCCACATGTAGGAGGGTCTTCCAGATTTTAAAGGGGAAGTTAACCCCAATTGACACTCACCACACGAAACTCAATGATAAAAATTAACCAAACGATTTTTATTTACAGGAACACTAAGACCTGCCACACCAGGCACACTTTACTCACTCCAGTACATGCTTTTCTTTACATACATTCAATTACAGATGTTGCAGGGAAATCAGTCTTCAATTAATAGGCACACCTTTAATTTAAAGACCTTGGATCCCACCTAACTGCAAGTGGTCCGTTATATGCATCCACCCATATCCCCCCACTCTCCGATAGTGGCCGATACCTTTGGGTGATACCCCTCCACTCTTTCAAGTTAGGACCTTTTCCATCCAAGTCCTGGCCTGAAGCCTTGGTGTCCTTCCTACCTTGTCCTAAACGATCACTGATTCCCTTACTTACAGAGTGCCTGTAGGAAACGAATTCCACTTGATGGGGCCACAGCTGTGTACTAATTACTAATTAACTTCACTGTCTCGCGCACCTAGTGCTGGCTTAATTTAAGATTTTACTATCTATCTTTTCCTATCTGTGCCTCTAGTGTCTGGGGAAGAAATTACAACTAAACTAAATTAACACAAATTACACCCAACATTTTTAAACACACAACATTTTACAGTCAATGACATTTTTGTCACTCACAAGATAACATTTTCACATATCACACTTTTCATCTGGTTCACCCTCTTACAGACAGACATACTAAGTGAACTATCTAGATATTCCAGTGAATGGATTTCTGGAAAGGAGATTTATATAGAGGTTCCAGTAGTGCAAACGTGCATACATCCCTATTTCAAAAGCTAAGACAAGTTCAACCTCATTTGATCACTCTTATACCACTGCCTGCAGGGCACCAACCCAACAAATACACCACATGACAGGGACTTACCTATCTACCTCCATACAACCATGGCTGCCTCTGGCTTTTAGTGTCATGATATCTTTATATAAAATGACCCTGTTCTTTTACCCTGCCCCTAAGGAACAAAAAGCATATGGCAACAAGTGGCCCCTGGGAGCTCATTGCCTCAAGAGCACTGGCAAAAGCGCACATGCTGACATTATCCTGGGGCCCTCCTGTAATTCCTATGGGGTCCTTGCCTGGCCCCTGGTATTATTGTCCAGTTCCACTGATCTCACTGTGTATCAGTTTTTTTAAGTTGTTTTCTGACTTTTTTTGAGATTTCAGTTTGATGATGTTACTAATTGTTGTGTCTGTAACACAAGGAAGGTTAAAGGAAACTGACATTTTGGCCACTGACCTCACTGTGTGATGTTTCAATGCTCTAGTTTTACACCACCTCCTTGATAAAGGGGGTAACCCCGAAATGTTGCATGCTGCAATAAATCTTAAGCACGGTCTAACCTGCTCGCATTACCTGTGTGCCGGCGAATTCTTGTCACTACTGGATAGTGAGGTTGCAGTTTCCTCCATTTCGCTGTGCACCAGAGGTTTCTTCTTTCACATAGTTACATTGGGTTGAAAAAAGACAAAAGTCCATCAAGTTCAACCCCTCCAAATTAAAACCCAGCCCCATACACACACACCTCTCCCTACTTTTAATTAAATTCTATATACCCATATCTATACTAACTATAGAGCTTAGTATCACAATAGCCTTTGTATTATGTCTGTCCAAGAAATCATCCAAGTCCCTCTTATAGTCATTAACTGAATCATCACCCGGCAGTGCATTCCCCAACCTCACTGTCCTCACTGTGATGAACCCCCTACTCTGTTCCTTTAAATGAAACTTCTTTTCCTCTAGTCTGAAGGGGAGGCCTCTGGTACGTGATTCTCTTTATGGGTAAAAAGGTCCCCTGCTATTTGTCTATAATGTCCTCTAATGTACTTGTAAAGTCTAATCATGTCCCCTCACAAGCGCCTTTTTTCCCCCAGAGAAAACAACCCCAACCTTGTCAGTCTCCCTCATAATTTAACTCTTCCCTCCCTCTAACCAGTTTAGTTGCACTTAGTCTCTGCACTCTCTCCAGCTCATTTATATCCCTCTTAAGGACTGGAGTCCAAAACTGCCCCCATACTCCAGATGAGGCCTCACCAGGGACCTATAAAGAGACACAATTATGTTTCATCCCTTGAGTTAATGCCCTTTTTTATACAAGAACTTTATTTGCTTTAGTAGCCACAGAATGACACTGCCCAGAATTAGACAACGTGTTATCTACAAAGACCCCAAGATCCTTCTCATTTAAGGAAACTCCCAACACACTGCCATTTAGTGTATAACTTGCATTTATATTATTTTTGCCAAAGTGCATAACCTGCATTTATCAACATTGAACCTCATTTTCCAGTTTGCTGCCCAGTTTTCCAGTTTAGACAAATCACTGTGCAAAGTGGCAGCATCCTGCATGGAACCTATAGTTCTGCACAATTTAGTCTCATCTGCAAAAATAGAAACAGTACTTTCAATGGCCACCTCCAGGTCATTAATAAACAAGTTGAAAAGCAAGGGACCTAGTACAGAGCCCTGCGGTACTCCACTAACAACATTGGTCCAATTAGAAAATGTTCCATTTACCACCACTCTTTGTAGTCTATCTTTTAGCCAGTTCTCTATCCAGGTACAAATACTATGTTCCAGGCCAACATTCCTTCATTTAACCAGTAACCTTCTGTGTGGCACTGTATCAAATGCTTTAGCAAAGTCAAAGTAAATCACATCCACTGCCATTCCAGAATCGAGGTCTCTACTTACCTTCTCATAAAAAGAAATTAAGTTAGTCTGGCAAGATCTATTACACATAAAACCATGCTGGCACAAACTCATAGTATTATGATTTGCTATGAAGTCCAGTATGTTATCCTTTTTTTAACCCTTCAAAAAGCTTTCCTACCACTGACGTCAGACTAACTGGCCTATAGTTTTGAGGCTGAGAACAGGATCCCTTTTTGAACAGAGGCACCACATTAGCATTTACCAGTCTCTCGGCACTATGCCAGATCTCAATGAATCCTGAAAAATTAAGTAAAGAGGTTTGGCAATCACAGAGCTAAACCTGCTAAGTACCCTGGGATGAATACCATCTGGCCCTGGACCTTTGTTAATCTTAACATGTTCTAGTCTCTTTTGAATTTCATCATGTGTGAACCATGCATCATTAGTTGTATTACTAGAATTGGGACTGTTAAAAAGGAAACCTTCACTTACTGGTTCCTCATTTGTGTAGACAGATGAAAAATATGAGTTCAGAATCTGCGCTTTTATTTTGTTTTCATCAATCAGCTGACCCCCTTCTGATAGTAAAGGTCCCACCCCTTCCTGCTTCATTTTTTACTATTAACATATTTAAAAAATAATTTTGGATTTTTTTTACTGCTTGCTGCAATATCCTTTTCTATATCAATTTTAGCTTGCCTTATAGCTTCTTTGCATGATTTATTGGCCTCCTTGTACCTTATAAATGTTTCGGCTGTACCAGATAACTTGAAAGCCTTAAAAGCAGGTCTTTTCTTACCCACCTCAACACCAACGCTTCTATTGAACCAAAAAGGTTTTGCTTTGCAACGACGTTCCTTGCTTACAAGTGGAATATACTGACAAGTAGATTTATTAAGCAGCATTTTAAAGACTTCCCATTTTTGTTCTGTGTTTAACCCTGTGAAAAGCATTTCCCACTTAATATGTTGCAGAGATGCCCTTATACTGTCACAGTTTGCACGTCTGAAATTTAGTGTTTTAGTTCCTCCCTTATAGAATTGCTTCTGCAACAGAATCTCAAAGGAGACCATGTTATGATCACTATTCCCTAAATGCCCCTCACCCACACAAATGTTAGAGATGAGTTCAGTATTATTAGTTATTACAGGTACAAAAGAGAGTTATTCCTAGTAGGTTCTTGAACGAGCTGGAATAAAAAGTTGTCATTCAGCATATTTACTAACCTACTAGCTTTTTGTGTCTTAGCAACCCCATTACCCCAGTCAATGTCTGGATAATTGAAGTCACCCATAGCAACAACTTGACCCAGCTGTGAAGCCGCTTGTATCTGCAAGAGTAGCTGGGCTTCATACTCGACACTTATACCAGGTGGTTTATAACATACACCAATGATAATTCTTTTTGTTACCTTTGTAAACTGTTCGGTTGTAGCGATCCAGTCGACAAATTCCCCTATCCACTTTCCTAATAATTGAGTCCCCTACAACCACAATCTGCTTAGGCCTGACTCTACTCTCCTCCCCATCAATTACAAACTCACTGAACAGTTATGTCCCACGTGGGCCCCCTTATAATCGCTGACTAGCTCAGAGTTATAGAGCTTAAAAGCAGGAAGTTGGATTCTGGCTGTTTTATTAGACATCTGTTCACTCCAGCCTTTATACATTACATTTTTGGCTAACTAATTACATTAGATACATTTTTTATTTTGCACAGCCTATCTAGTTACACAGTTTTTAATTTTACACTGAATGTTCCTTTAAGAGCAGCTAAACACTAGAGCAAGTTCCACTGGAGTCCCAGGGCTTCTATTTATACAGTCTGTTTAGGTGCAACTAACAAACCCCACCCCCTCATACTGAGGGAAAACTAAGGGTAAAGTAAATCAGGTTGTGACAAACTTGCTGTAAGCTCACTAACACCCAAACTTTGCTATTAAGCTATTTGCTATTAACCCAAGACAGAAAGAAAAATCTTTAAAAAATAAAACCACAGTAGTTAAATATAAACCTTAATATAAAATAGCAGTTAATAACAAATACGTATCCATTTCAGTTGATTTTCCAGACAGCAGCCTTTGGTGAAGACCAGGGTGTGCGAGTGCTTCTTGGACTGTTTTATACCACCTCCACCATGTGACCAAGAGTATAAAAGAGAACCTTGTCTTCCTCCCTGAACTTCTGGCTTCATTGTGCTATGTATAACAGTTGTACATCGTAGAGGGTATTGTAGCCCCCAACGGAGTCAGTATAGTAGAGATACACTGGCACACAGGGCAATTGCAATGCAGGGTTACCCCTTGCTGGTTCGCACAAATAAACAAACAGCATTGCAATCGGCCTGTGTGCCAGTGTATCTCTACTATACTGACTCTGTTGGGGGCTACAATACCCTCTACGATGTGCACCAGGCTACTACACGGAAAGAGATTTAAGCTCTACCTCACCTTGTTCCAATCAATGTATAACAGTTGTGCCTGTGTTACTGTGAGCTCATACACCTTTATTTCCATTTATTGCTTTATTTTTTCTCATATAAGAGGTCTTATCTCCTGCAGTTATCTCATTGGCCCCTCTGCTTCATGCTATATATTTCTGATTTCTTTTTCATACATATATCATCATGGTTTTCTGATTTTACAGCTATGTTGACCCCATTTTCTGCCACCCGTCGGATCGGGCACCCGTATCAGAATCGGACCCCACCAAAGAGGAAGAAGCCAAGGACATCATTCAGCCGCTTGCAAATCTGTGAGCTGGAAAAGAGATTCCATCGGCAGAAATATCTGGCGTCTGCAGAGCGAGCGTCACTTGCCAAGACTCTACGTATGAGCGACTCACAGGTGAAGACCTGGTTTCAGAACCGCAGGACCAAATGGAGGTGAGAAACAGGTGGAAGGTTCCATAGTGTGAATCTCTCCTGCCTACATAACCCCCACTAGCCTGTAACCCTGCATGATCACCCCACATTCTAAAATCTAATCACCCCAAAACCTACAAAGTCTTTATATGCAGCAGGTCCAAAGCTTCCAACATCTCATTCTCAGGAGAAGCCATATCCCAACGTCTGGGCCTGGCATCACTGCTTCATGCATGGGGAATAAGACAAGGCAATGGCTATAGAAATGGGGTGTAGGACCTAACCCTGGTACAATAATTCTCAAATAATTTCAGATGATAATGTTTAATGGTTTGAGTTTGCAATATCAGCGTAGTCTTTATTAGGGAGAATTCAAGGTTTTTGTTTCACCCATTATATTAAGGAAAAATAATACTATCATCTTAATTCTGTTTGTACTGTGGCCTCTAATGTCTCCTCTAGTGTATTACACAAAGAGGATTCCTGTGTCCCCAGCCTCTACAGTCAATTTGTGTGGTGTCCGGAAAAGAGGTCGGCACCTCTCCAATATACCCCGCCCCCGAAACGTTACATCACAAGACTTGAATAAACATGCAGGGGTCCGCCCCACTTCACTTGCTGTTGACTTCCTCTAGTGTATTACCCACCAGTCCCTTTCTCCCCCAGTGTGGTACCCACCTGCCAGTTTCCCCAGATTGTTACTCACCAGTCTCTGTTTCCCCTAGTGTTACACACCAACTATTCCCCCAGTGTGTTACCTACCAGCCGGTTTCCCTATTATGTTACCCAGAAGCCCCTGTTTCCCCCAGTGTGTTACCCACCAGCCTCTTCCCTTGAGTGTATTCTTAAAATACTAACTTCTCCGGTAGAAGAAGGGGAGGGTTACCCAATACCTCTTAGACCATCTATGTGTCACTCAATGCCGGTATGTGTCTCTCCAGACGGCAGACGGCAGAGGAGCGGGAAGCTGAGCGCCAGCAGACCAGCCGAATGATGCTACAGCTCCAACAAGAAGCCTACCAAAAGACCCTTTCACAAAGTCTGCCAAGAGATCCATTGTGTTCTCACAACTCCTCCCTCTGCGCCCTACAGAATCTTCAGCCATGGGCTGAACAGAACCCCAGTGTATGACGGATAATTTCATTGACCTTTGAGAGATCCAGCAAGGGTCCTGCACTCATTTGTCTTATGGGGCCCAGTATGTGACAGCAATGCATAGACTGTGCAAGCTAGGGATGGGACCTTCAGGAGTCTTGCCAAGGAGACACTTTGAGAACTCTGTGGACCCCTTGTGGGCTTGATAGCAGTTTTGAAGCCCTCCATCGCTGTTGGACTGAATATAACAAGGAGCACCCTATATAGCTTGGTGGCACTGACCCCATGGAGAGGACATAGATTGTCTGCATCATTGTAGAGAAGGCAGGTTTCAGTTCTGTTTGTGATGTGATGAGATTCTAATTGTACCCAATAAATCATATGTATAAATGGTCCAATCCAACACTACCCCACTCCACAAACTCAGATATGCACACTTATACAATACAGTGTGTGTGTTAGGTGTGTGTGTATATGTGTGGTTGGGCTGATGTATGGGTGGTGTGTGTGCGTGTGGATTGGAGATACCCAAATGCATTGTGAGTGACAGGTGAGTCTATACACTAGTAGAGGGAGAAGCCAACACCCCATTTAACACATTCCTTTGCCAGGAGAATCAGGCAAAGTATCAGCAGTTTAATTCAGTTTAGATATGTATTTACTATTGACACAATCAAAGCCTGTGGCTTCTCATCTTTATCTAGTAATCCTGTTTCTCATACAGTCATTACAGTGTTGGTTATAAGGTGACTCCCAAAGCAACAATCTAGTCTTTCAGAGTCCTCAGAAAGGGTCTCACCATTCCATTCAGGGAGTCAGCTAGGAAATGAAATAGGTGTGATGTTCTTGCATGTTCTAACTCGCAAAGACATTTCATGAAGATGTATAGAACTTCCAGTTTCCAGGCTGTCAGAGAAAATGTAGGAAGAGCAGTGGACATGAAGGAGCTGTACCCCGTCAGTATAGCAGAAGGATAGGTTACTGAGACCAAACTTTCTTAGACTGACTTGGCTAAACCACATCTAGAACCCTATCACCCACTGACAGTTGGACAACTTTGCCTAGATCTGGTCTGGCACCCTATCTCCTGAGTACAGACAGGCAAGATTCCCAAATGTGACCTATCACCATGTACAGAGTGAACCTTAGCGAAAGGCACAACAGGACCCAAAACATGTGTTTTAGTCAGCAATAAATTCTATCAAGCAGTTAACCAGTGGTGCTCTACTCTTTATCCAAATTAATTTGGCTAGATTTGTCCTGGTCCTTGTTTTCCAATCTCCCTGTACCCTAGGTTAAAAAAGGTCCAATCCTGGATAAATTGGGCATAGCACCCTCTTTTCTGGCTATAGCTATCCATCCTTGGCTGTGTCTAGTTTGACATCCTATCTCCTGGGAGTAGAAAGCCAAACATGGCTAGGGCTAGCAGGTAGCCTAGTGCCCCATATGCTGGGTATAAATAACCAACCTTGGATAAGTCTAACTTGGTACATTATTTTGTGGGTATAAAGACCAAACCTTGTCTATATCAGAACTCAATCTCTGTCCCCTGGGTATAGAGAGGCAACTTTGACTAGTTCTGCTCCCTTATCTCCTGGGCATAGAAAGCATGGAGGGGTGAACATCACAGATATCTTTCCACTGTTCATTGATAAGACGGCGTGGTAGCAATGAATTATAGGGTAGGTCATCACTTGTAGCCACATTCCATACATATGAGCCCTTGATGAAGAAGATAGCCTTGTGGCTGAAAGAGAAATACACAGAGTCCAAATTTCCTTTAGGGTGGTCACCACTTTTAGCTGCAGGAAACAGATCCTCAATGGCTTTCGGGTACCCAGGAACCACCTTCTGACTTTCCATGCCAAATGCGGTTACCTGAGATAGGGGAAGAGTAAAAGAAAGTTAAACCTAAGATTAACCCTGCTCCCTCCTGCCCAGCCTGGCAGTGACCCTGTCCTCATAGCCTGGCTCACAATGAAACTTGCCCCTTTTCACCCAGTATTGACCTATCTTCTCCTGCCAAACTGCTATTTTGTCCTCTCCTCCCCAAACTACCATTAAGCCTAGGTGATTAACACTCTCCCATATAAATACATTAGTGAAAAGTGCTTCTTGCATACTTAGGCGCAAATTCACTAAGCGCCGAAGCGCCGAACGCTAGCGTTAATTCGCTAGCGTTCGGCATTTTCGTTACTGCGCAAATTCACTAACGAACGCTGGCGTAGTTTCGCTAGTGTTACTTCACACCCTTACGCCAGGCGAATTTTCGCTAGCGACGTAACTACGCAAATTCACTAACTTGCGCAGTGTACTGAACGCTACCTTTTACGCTAGACTTCCTTCGCCACCTCAGACCTGGCGAAGCGCAATAGAGTAGATAGGGATTGTTTCCAAAAAATTCTAATTTTTTTCTAAGTCCCAAAAAACGCTGGCGTGTTTTCTACATGATGGGTGATAGGCTGAAAAAGAGCGAAAATTTTTTTGGGGCTCCCCTCCTTCCCCCCTACATTTCCTGACTAATGGCAACTTACCTAGACAGTGGGCACATGTGTAGGGCAAAACACAATTTTTATTTGCTGATTTGAAGGTTTTCTAGCCATTTGTAGTGCTGATACGTGTTCCTCCATTGAAATTTGAATTTCGCGCCGTATGCAAATTAGCCTTCGCTAGCGTAACTTCGCTTTATACAGCGAATCAACGCTAGCGCAACTTCGCAACCTTACACTACCCCTGTGCGCAACTTCGGATTTTAGTGAATTTGCGGAGCGATGGCGAAAATACGCCTGGCGAAGTGTGGCGAAGTGTGGCGAAGTGCGGCGAAATGCGGCAAACTGCGGCGAAGAGCGGCGAAGTTGCGCCTGGCGCAACTTCGCATCTTAGTGAATTGCCCCTTAAAGTTTCCTTTCAGTCTCTGGGACTGGCTACTTGATAGTCAGGGAAACTAAGATTTGATTGGCTTCAGACTTGGATGAGTGGTGAAAAGTTTTCAAGAAAAACTCTAAATGTCCAGTTGCCTTTGACTTAATTCTACGAGATATATTACTGACATGTGACTCAGTCAGGCTGAACTCATGTCGGAACCAGCAGAGCAAGTACACGAGAGACCTAAATGTAACTGCTGAATGTTTTTTGTTTGTGACTTCCATCATATATCCCAGCCTGTGCCCCCCACTTTTATTATTATTTTATTATTATTAACATGTATTTATATAGCGCCAACATATTGCGTAGCACTGTAACGTAAATGTGATTATACAACTAAATCACATGAATTCTATACATAGAACACATGGAGTTACATACATCACAATCAATACATGTACAAAAGGTGAGGAAGACCCTATGCATAGGAGCTTACACTCTAAAGGGAAGGGAGTAATACACAAGGTGTGGGAGTGGGCAAGATCGAATTAAGTGGGTGAGAAATGTGGTACTGTATGTGGTGTTGCGTTTGGTAGTTAAGCAGAGTGAGTGGAGGCTTCTCGGAAGAAGTGCGTTTTAAGAGATTTCTTGAAAGCAGAAAGGTTGGGAGAAAGTCGGACAGACCGTGGGAGAGAGTTCCAGAGGAGGGGTGCAGCCCTTGCAAAGTCTTGAATGTGAGCATGTGAGGAGGTAATGAGAGAAGAGTTGAGGAGCAGGTCAGTAGAGGAGCGTAGTAAGCGAGTGGGTGAGTATATAGAGATGAGATCAGAGATGTAGGGTGGGGCAGAGTTATGAAGTGCTTTGAATGTCAGTGTCATTAATTTGAATTTGATTCTGAAAGGTAACGGAAGCCAGTGCAGGGATTGACAGAATGGCGAGGCAGAGGAGGAGCGGTTGCTGAGGTGTATGAGCCTTGCAACAGTGTTCATTATGGACTGGAGAGGTGACAGTCTCTGGAGGGGGAGGCCAATTAAAAGAGAGTTACAGTAGTCTAGACGCGATATGATGAGAGTGAATAAGAATTTTGGCAGCATCTTGGGTGATAAATGATGGTATTTTGGATATGTTCCTTAGGTGGAAGTGACATGATTTAATAAGTGACTGTATATGAGGAGTGAATGACAGGGCAGAATCTAGGATAACCCCAAGGCACGGGGCCTTGTGAGAGGGGGTGATAGTGGAATTGTTAACTATGATGGATACTTCCGGGATGTTACTGGTGTTATTTGGAGGAAAGAGAACCATTTCAGTTTTAGAGAGGTTTAATTTAAGGTAGCGTTGTGACATCCAGGTAGAGATAGAGGACAGGCAGGAGGAGACGCGAGTTAGGAGTTCTGGGTTGAGATCAGGAGATGTGAGATAGATCTGAGTATCGTCAGCATAGAGGTGGTAGTGGAAACCATACGAATTTATTAATTTGGGAGGAAGTATAGAGGGAGAATAGTAATGGTCCCAGGATAGAGCCTTGAGGAACTCCAACAGAAAGAGGTAGGGGAGAAGATGATACTCCATTGTAGGAGACACTGAAGGAACGATTGGTGATGTAAGAAGAGAAACAGGACTGTGTCACGAAGGCCAAGCAAATGGAGGTACTAAAGGAGGAGGAGAGAGTGATCTACAGTGTCAAATGCGGCTGAGAGATCAAGCATTATTAGTAGTGAGAAATGATTGTTAGCTAGGGGTTAAAAGGTCATTAGTTAGTCGAGTCAGGGCAGTTTCAGTGGAGTGTTGTGGCTTAAAACCAGATTGTAGGGGGTCCAGCAGGTTATTGTCAGAGAGGAATGAGGTTAGTCGGTTGTAGACTAGGCGATCAATTCGTTTAGAGATGAAAGGTAGCAGAGAGATAGGTCAGAGGTTGTCAAGATTGGAGGGATCAAGAGAGGGTTTTTTCAGAATGGGGGTGACAAGAGCATGTTTTAGTTGAGTTAAGGCTTTGATTAGACAAGGATTGGTATTGCGGAGAAGTTTTGAGGGAATTGGATCAAGCGAGCAGGTGGTAAGGTGAGAAGAGGCCAGAAGCTTTAAGATTCTTCATCAGTGACAGGGGTGAAGGAGCACAGGAGAGACTAGGGAGTGTGGAGAGAGGGTGGTGGAAGTTTTTGGGGGCTGAGTAGTGTAATGTCCCTTCTGATAGTGTCAATTTTGTTTTTGAAGTGCTCAGCAATATCTTGAGCAGAGACAGATGTGCATGGAGGGGGTGGAGAAGGGGAAAGGAGAATGTTAAAGGTGGAGAAAAGTTGTGCTGTTTTTTTAGAAAGGGAGTTAATGAGTGAAGTAAAGTATGTTTGTTTGGCTTGGAAGAGGCTGCTGTTAAAGGAGCGCAGGGCAGATTTGTAGCTCCAAAAGTCTGATTCTGAGCGGGATTTGCACCAGCGACGCTCAAGTGCACGTGAATGTCTTTGAAACACTTTTGTATGAGCAGTATGCCAAGGTTGAATTGGTTTGGGTCTAGAACATTTAGTTTTTATAGGAGCAGCTCATTTAGGGCAGTGGTGAGAGTATTATAGTAGACAGAGGTAGCCACATTAGGATATGAGATGGCTGATATATTAGAGTGAACAGAGTCAAAGGAAGAAGAGACTTCCAAGTCTCCATGTCAGTACAAAATTACTTAAATGCTTTCAGCTCAAAATGAGGGAAGATGAGGCAGTAATCAGTGCATCTACTGTCAGCTAGAAATAGACTTTATTGGAAATTACCCCTGCTGCTCCACTGATGCCCACAATCCTGTACTAATGGAGGGTGAGGTCAGAATACACTGGATATATGTGTTATATTACCCACCCACTTACAGACCTCCACCTATTCTCAGAAAAAATCATCACCCGAAACTCACATTCCTCCCATGGAAAAAGTAGATGTTGTGATCTCTTTGATCATAGAAAACGGTGTCTATGGGGCCACTGATTCCTGGAAATCCGTCTGAGATGAGCCGAGGGTAGATGTGTCCTTCAGGGTCCTGCCTGTAGGTCTTGTCATTTAGGTCATCATATCGCCAGTATAGTTTGCCTGGGGGTGTAATGACACAACTAATGAGCCAGGACAGGGAACAGGTACCATGTGGGGCAGGTAAAGAGAGAGCACAAGAGATAGCCAAACAGCACTGGGTATGCAGGAAATAAATCTTGGTAGAGTGGAGAAGTTGTCATCTGCGATGATCTGGCCATACATTTAGGCCATGAGATCCAACCAATTGTAACCAACCACAGAGACACTCACACTTTATATCACATACAAGCTCCCAGTCATAAAGCGAAATGTTTGGCAAAACCTGGCCCCCCACGTAGACCCCCAGAAATGTATTTAATTCTGAGCAACTCAAAACCTGAGAGGGAATCACTTGTACAAATGGGGGATCTATGTTTCTTCCAGTAGGAAGTCTTCTATGGCCTGGAATGTAAGAAGATATGGGATCTATAAGAGAAGAAGACAACCTCATCCCTGGGGGCACAAAGTCAGGGTTCTGCAGTTAAAGCTTCAGGGTAGGGTCAAACAAAATATTGCACCCAAATATTCACTTGCGTTATAAATGGAAACAGGTAGGGTCAGGATAAAGTTGATGGCCGGGTTAAGGTCAGGATGAGGTCATTATGAGGTCAGAATTGACAGGATAATGTCAGGTCAGCAGTAACTTTTGTCAGCCATACAGGTTCTAGTACAGTATGTTAGTCGGGCCCATATTGAGATAAATGGAACCTGGACCATATTTATAGAGAGAACAGTAAAACTGCCAATTAAATGGATGAGATTGGCCACAAGATAAACACAATGTTCTGCACCAAACAGAAATATTATACCAGCCATAGCAGAATCACCAAATATGCACCTGATTGGCCAGAAAGGAGAGGAGGGAAATGGAATCATTCTAGAGTTGAGGCCACCACCAACAGGACCCATATATTTGGGAATTCACTGCCACATTTTACAGAGCAGTGAAGATTAAGACCCAACAGGTTGGTACCTTTGAAGAAGAAGGTAAATCGCTTCTTCTTAGTCCAGAAGTGCAGGAAAGCATCAATGTCAGCATGAGGGATTCCTTCCCAGCCCACCTTAAGCTCTTGGGGGTAGCCATACCATGTACGGTTACTGCTGTTCTCATACCGCCAGTACCAGCTACGCCGGAAAAAATAGGTGTTGTAATGAGACACCTGGCGGCCCAGATCATCTGGCTCCTGATGGACCCAGTCAAACACTGTATTGAACTTCCCTGAACATTTTCCTGCAACACAAACAGAGGTTGGAAAAATTACACAAATGATCTAATAGTCACAGTGCACCACCAACATGAGCTCTACAGCCTCCAGTAAGATGATCTCTACAGCCTCTACTGATAGGTCCACTATTGCCTCTTATAAGAGATACACTACAGCCTCTACTGATAGGTCCACTATTACCTCTTATAAAAGGTGCGCTACAGCCTCCCGTAAGATGACCTCTACAGACTCTACTGATAGGTCCACTATTGCCTCTTATAAGAGGTCCACTACAGCCTCCAGTAAAATGACCTCTACAGCCTCTACTTATAGGCCCACTATTGTCTCTTATAAGAGGTGCACTACAGCCTCCAGTAAAATGGCCTCTTTAGACTCTACTGATAGGTCCACTATTGCCTCTTATAAGAGGTGCACTACAGCCTCCAGTAAAATGACCTCTACAGCCTCTACTGATAGGCCCACTATTGCCTCTTATATGAGGTGCACTACAGCCTCCAGTAAGATGACCTCTATAGACTCTACTGATAGGTCCACAATTGCCTCTTATAAGAGATACACTACAGCCTCTACTGATAGGTCCACTATTACCTCTTATAAAAGGTGCGCTACAGCCTCCCGTAAGATGACCTCTACAGACTCTACTGATAGGTCCACTATTGCCTCTTATAAGAGGTCCACTACAGCCTCCAGTAAAATTACCTCTACAGCCTCTACTTATAGGCCCACTATTGTCTCTTATAAGAGGTGCACTACAGCCTCCAGTAAAATGGCCTCTTTAGACTCTACTGATAGGTCCACTATTGCCTCTTATAAGAGGTGCACTACAGCCTCCAGTAAAATGACCTCTACAGCCTCTACTGATAGGCCCACTATTGCCTCTTATATGAGGTGCACTACAGACTCCAGTAAGATGACCTCTACTGCCTCCAATTAAGTGAGCTCTACAGTCTTTACTGACTAATACACTACAGCCTCATCCAAACCTCTGCTGATATGTGTCTCTATGATCAATGATGCAATGTGAGAATACGGAGAGTACTTGAGACTTCTGTAGGGCAACACTTACCATAGATTTTCTGTATTGCCATCCGGTCGTTCAAGTCCAGCTCCATCTTTTCATTGACTGGGATATAATTTGGCTGCATGACAGATCCCAGCAGATTCATATGACTCAGACCAAGAACATGACCAATCTCATGTACTGCAACCTACAAGGACCAGAGATCATATACAGGGGAACAGTGTGGCTTATACTGTATCTACAGGGATACAGTTGCCATTCACAATGCTTGACATTGGTAGCACTTCTGGGCCTTACTTAAGCACTTATTGGGCAGTGGGGCAAGGGCCAATCCATAAATTCAGGTGCCAGTTTGTTATGAAAGAGATGAATGGTACCAGTTAATTGGTTGCTATGGGTTACTGTACTTGGGCAAACATAGTCCTATTAGTGTGTCTCCTTCAGTACTAATGGATCCCAATTCTCTGGGTCTCTCTCCACCCACCTATGGTTCGGCTACCTATTTATTATGTAGGTTCTCCTATTAGTGTGCCCTCTTCACTACCAATGGATCCTAGTTCTCTGGGGAAATGGGCTGTGATGTCTTCACTACTAATGGATTTCAGCTCCTCTAAAATGAAAGCCTGGATCTGAGTTGCCTGTGAGACTCCAGACTTACCACTGAACCCTTGGTTCCATGAATATTGCCCTGTCTTTAAGAACCCATGCCAGTCCTGCCTCTGTTACTTTCACTGCTGAAAATCAACACAATCTAAGCAGTTCTATCCTATGGGGTCCAATTGAGATTCAAGATTATATTGCCATAGGTCCCACTTAACCATACACAGGATCCCCATGGGGTCCCATTCATACTGAAAGGGTTTCTCCTTTTGGGTCCAACTCACCCTCAAGGAGGCCGATCCCATTGGCTGAGGATGCTGAGGGTGTTGATGCCATGGGGTACCACTTACCTTGAGGAGGCTGATCCCATGCTCGCTGTTTGGGGGGACAAAGTGTTCGTCATCATTAAAGTGAATATCGCCGAGTTGCCAGGCGTGAGCAAATTCTCTGCCCATATCATCAAACAGCTGGGAGCAGCCCAAGTGCCGACCTGTGGGGGGAGGGGAGGATTTAGTTATAGGTGAATGAAATGCCCATTCTTACCTGCATGGGGAGAAAGAGGAGGGGGAAAGGTAAAGATTAATGTTGGCAAATCTCCTCTACGATGAATCGCTGACTTCCTTTATAGTAAAGAAATTATTTTTATGCTGATGGTGAAATCTCCTTTCCTCCCCCAGGAACAATGCTTTTAAATTTGCTGGAAAGATCCACTGGGGAATAAGAAATCAGAGACCCCTATGGCAGTTGTTAAGGACTGGGCTGACCTGTGTGTTCTGAAGCTATTTGATGCACCTCAAGTCACATTGTTTTTACTTATTATTGACACAATTAGAGACAGATCTTACACTTCCCCCTGCAGGTCATTAATATACAGATTAATAGCAAAATAATACTCCCCTAACAATACTGGTCCATTTGAAAAATGTTCCATTTCCCCCCCACACACACTCTTTGTAATCTATCCCCCCACTGCCTCCAATGTCAATAATCTTTTGTGTTTTACTATATCCCCCCACTGCCCCTCAATGTCAATAATCTTCTGTGTGTTACTGTATCCCCCCCACTGCCCCCCAATGTCAATAATCTTCTGTGTGTTACTGTATCCCATGCATTAGCAACCCCCCCCCACTGCCCCCAATGTCAATAATCTTCTGTGTGTTACTGTATCCCCCCACTGCCCCCCAATGTCAATAATCATCTGTGTGTTACTGTATCCCATGCATTAGCAACCCCCCCACTGCCCCCAATGTCAATAATCTTCTGTGTGTTACTGTATCCCCCCACTGCCCCCCAATGTCAATAATCTTCTGTGTGTTACTGTATCCCCCCACTGCCCCCCAATGTCAATAATCTTCTGTGTGTTACTGTATCCCATGCTTTAGCAACCCCCCCCCCCACTGCCCCCAATGTCAATATTCTTCTGTGTGGTGCTGTATCAAATATTTTAACAAAGTCTAAGTAGATCTCATCCACTGTCATCCCAGAGTCGATGTTTCTGCTCCATTTCTCATAGAAGGCAGTTAAATGAGTCTATCAGGATCTATTGCCCATAAAACCATGTGGAACAATATCAAAGTATTGTGATTTTCAGTATATTCCAGTATTTTATGCCTTATTACCCCTTCCAACACCCCCAATGTCAGACTAACAGGCTCATAGCTTTCAGGTTAAGAGGCTAAGAGCCTTTTAAAATAATGGCACCGCATTAGTAATTTAGTAATGGTCAATTTCTCGTCAACATGCAACACCTCAGGGAACTCTCTACTGCATCTCTGTTGTTTGGTGTGACAGAAATAATGACATAGGCATACATTATTTTATGACACAACTTAATAAGGAAATATGAAGCCTGTAGGTGACAGAAAATGGAGTCAGAGTACTCACGTGTCCCAAACCCCAGTTTGATGTCTATAAGATGAGCTGGAGAAAACAAGTCTTCCTCAAAGTTGAGAGGCACAACCTCACTCCACATGCGAAAGGCAAGGCGCAGTATGTAACGCTGCTGCTCTTTGGACAACCAAACACTGTAGCCTTCTCCGAGTAGTCTCCATTTCAAGGTATGCTTGGAAAAGGCTGTTGTTTTAGCCCCAGCTTTTAGCAATTGGCTTCGCTTCCTCCTGACAAGACGCTTTGCTGGAAGACTTAACGTTTGTCCTCTTTCTTGGACTTCCTCTGTGCTCTCTTGATGTGTGTCCCTGCTGTCTTCTTCACTCTCATTGAGGATGGATGGAATGGTGGACCCATTTTCCTCATGATCTTCTGGCTGAGTCGTCTCACCCTCAGGCACTTTGCGGTCAGGAACTCCACATCGTGGGACATTCATGGCCATCATGGTGGCAGCATCCAGCTTCCCTGTCACCACTAGCTTGTTGGCTTCCTGGAACCTGTGTAGGGCTCCACTGAATCTAGGGTTTAATGTGAGGCCTATGTCTGTGGGGAATTCACTGTCAAATGGTGTGTTCTCCAAATTTTCCTGGTTGGTCCTGTCTGATTGGATCACGTTTTCCACTGTGGGAGTTGGCTTTCCATGGGACGGTCGGGACACCCAGAGCACTGGCTCTATCCAACCATATTTCCAAAGATATCTCTACAGGGAACAGAAAGTCAGGAGACCATAAATAAGAACTGTGAGGAACCGTTTATGTTCTGTTCTAGCTTTCCCTTGGGGACACTTAGCTGCCAAGTGAATCTGCCTAAATTACTTTGAAAAATTAAACATTCTTCACAGAAATGGAGATTTGCAGAGCTATACCATAATATAAACGTATTCCCAGGATTGCTGCCCAAATGTATCTCTAGAATTCTGATCTATTGTTGACTCATCTGAGCATGAACCCCCACCCTGTCATTTCCAGGATAAATGAGCACTTGTACCTGAGCAGATCTGGGGGTTACGATGGGTCTGACTTGCACCTCTGTCTTGGACTGTCGTTCAGCTGAGTCTCTGGGGTGAAAACTTCTTTCTGCAAAGATTATAGGAAAGACAAGAAAGAAAAGAGAAAGAAAATCCAGCGCTCGGATCATTTCCAGATATCCTTGTTCTGTTACAACAAAAATGCTGAACTATTCAGAGCAAATTCAGCTCTTCCGTGATTAGAAATCTCTCAGTTCCCGTTGTATGGAGCTCCACAGGTCGTCACAGGTCATGAGCAGATTTAAATATTCTGGGGGGAAATATGGAATATTGACATTATTTGCTCCAATAGATGCACAGAATTAGCTGGATCAGTTAGATAAAAAGAATGGGTTCTTGTGTGAGATGCATGTTTGCCAATATCCTTATCATTTACAGTAGGGGGTACATTATCCCTTATAATACATGAGTGATACTCAGAGTTCCCTGTATAACTCAGCCTGCAGCCTTGTGTCTTTATATGGTCACAGAACAACCCCTCAGTGACTTCTAATATCCTTATCATTTACAGTAGGGGGTACATTATCCCTTATAATACATGAGTGATACTCAGAGTTCCCTGTATAACTCAGCCTACAGCCTTGTGCCTTTATATGGTCACAGAACAACCCCTCAGTGACTTCTAATATCCTTATCATTTACAGTAGGGGGTACATTATCCCTTATAATACATGAGTGATACTCAGAGTTCCCTGTATAACTCAGCCTGCAGCTTTGTGTCTTTATATGGTCACAGAACAACCCCTCAGTGACTTCTAATATCCTTATCATTTACAGTAGGGGGTACATTATCCCTTATAATACATGAGTGATACTCAGAGTTCCCTGTATAACTCAGCCTGCAGCCTTGTGTCTTTATATGGTCACAGAACAACCCCTCAGTGACTTATAGTATCCTTATCATTTACAGTAGGGGGTACATTCCATTAGAAGTTAAAATATGAGAATTTTCAGCAGTCGAATAATAACTGAAATTCCAGCTGACCTTTAAGCTAACCTGTCACCCAATGGACACTTAGTGGCCCCAGATCTGCTCATTTTGGGTGTATATTGACCATTACGCACCTTTTTCTGTTGCTTTTCAGTTTCACTACGTCGCAGATCTGGGGAATAAGAACAGAATTCTCGATTATATTCTATATAATATATATTACATTGTTTGGAGCATCACAAATCCATATATAAAATGTCCCATAATGCATTTCCCAGTCATTGGATCAGACACATGTGAGACTTGGGTTTGTGTGGAGCTGGGGGGCAGCTGGTAGGACCCCTGAAGAAATGTAATAGAATATGACTAGTACATGAATAGTATATGAGTAGTATATGAATAGTATATGAGTAGTATAGGAATACTATATGAATAGTATATAAATAGTATATGAATAATATATGAATAGTATATGAGTAGTATATGAATAGTATATGAGTAGTATATGAATACTATATGAATAGTATATAAATAGTATATGACTAGTATATGAATAGTATATAAATAGTATATGAATAGTATATGAATAGTATATGAGTAGTATATGAATAGTATATGAGTAGTATATGAATACTATATGAATAGTATATAAATAGTATATGACTAGTATATGAATAGTATATAAATAGTATATGAATAGTATATGAATAGTATATGAGTAGTATATGAGTAATATATGACTAGTATATGAATAGTATATAAATAGTATATGAATAGTATATGAATAGTATATAAATAGTATATGAATAGTATATGAATAGTATATGAGTAGTATATGAGTAGTATATGACTAGTATATGAATAGTATATAAATAGTATATGAATAGTATGTGAATGGTATATGACTAGTATATGAATAGTATATGAATAGTATACAAATAGTATTTGAGTAGTATATGAATAGTATATGAATTGTATATGACTAGTATATGAATAGTATATAAATAGTATATGAATAGAATATGACTAGTACATGAATAGTATATGAGAAGTATATGAAAACTATTTGAATATTATATAAATAGTATATGACTAGTATATGAATAGTATATAAATAGTATATGAATAGAATATGAATAGTATATGAGTAGTATATAAATATATTATATGAATAGTATATGACTAGTATATGAATAGTATATGAATAGTATATGAGTAGTATATGAATAGTATATAAATAGTATATGAATAGTATATAATTCTTAGAGTTCAGTTTAGGCGACTGGATCATGGGACCCTTTCAAGCTACAGTAAAACCCTTATTTTATATTTTTCAGGTAACAAGGAAAAAATAGTGTCAAATCTGTGAAAATGTAAAATCAATGTATTATATATATTAGTGAGAGCAGCAAGACAGTGTAAAATGAGGGAGAACATGGGGGGATGTAAAAGTGAGGGTTCACTGTAATAGACTCCGAGTTTGAGGCCCCACCAACAGGTGCTGAGGAGCCCGATACCGTTTGTGTTACTCTATTGCTCTCAATAAATACTAAATAATCTCTCTCACCTGTATATTACTAAATTCCCCCTGTAACTTCCCTGGGGGCCCCTAGAACTTCCTATAGCTTGGAAATCCCCTAATATTTCCCCACAGCCAGTACGTGGGAGGGTGATAATGCCCGTTGACCGCTTTTAAATGCTAACTGGAGGCCAAGTCTCTTCCTCCTTGTCCTCCATCTTCTGACCCAGGGGAATGTGCTGGGAGTCTGGGACAACAAGAGTTCTGCCATAACAGGGACCCCCTGAAGAAAAGAAATAGGGGAGCACCTGTATTAGAGCTGTAAGTAGAGAGACAGAACGAGCAGCTTGTGCTCCACCTGTGATTCTTAGCTGGAGGAAGCCTTCCCTTAGGCAGAAGTGGCCCTATGTTGAAGGGACCACAGTGCTACAGTACAGGAGGGGTTTAATGGTGGATAGAGAAGGACATTGGGGTGTAATATTGGATACAGGGTTGGACTGGGCCGACGGGGCACCGGGAAAAAACCCGATGGGCCCCCAGCTCTTGTGGGCCCAACCCAGGCCCAGGTCTGCACCCACAAGTGGCTCTTAATGCTGCGACCCCCTTTGTCAGAAGTCACGGAAGAAAACTTTGTGTGCGCTCATGCGCACAGACCCGACGCCACGAGCAGATGCGACACACACGCCGGCACTGCAGGGGGGTCCAGAGGGGGGCCCACAGGCTGACCCTGAGTGGATAGAAGGACATTGGGGTATAAAAGTGGATAGAGAAGGACATTGGGGTGTAATGGTGGATAGAGAAGAACATTGGGGTGTAATGGTGGATAGAGAAAGACATTGGGGTGTAATAGTGGATAGAGAAGAACATTGGGGTGTAATGGTAGATAGAGAAGGATATTGGGTGTAATAGTGGATAGAGAAGCACATTGGGGTGTAATGGTAGATAGAGAAGGATATTGGGTGTAATAGTGGATAGAGAAGCACATTGGGGGTGTAATGGTGGATAGAGAAGGACATTGGGTGTAATAGTGGATAGAGAAGCACATTCGGGTGTAATGGTGGATAGAGAAGGACATTGGGGTGTAATAGGGGATAGAGAAGGACATTGGGGTGTAATGGTAGTCATGGAATCTAATGAAGGACAGTAGGGGAGTACAGGAAATAGGAAAGAAAAGTGGGACCTATTGGGGAGCAATGAAATATAGAATGGGGCTAGAGATACTTAGAGGTGTAGGTGATGGAAGGAACCTACTGGATTCAATGATGAGACCAAAGAAAATTCAAATGTTTCCTTGTAGGGTGATTTCAAGCTGAAGTATAGAATATTTGGGGTGATTAGAAGCTGAAGGAAAGCAGGAGAGGGGAATATTAGGGGTGATTAGAAGCTGAAGGACAGAATATTAGGGTGATGAAAAGATGAAAGAGAGAATATTTGGGGCGATAAGAAGCTGAAAGAGAGAATATTAGGGGTGATGAGAAACTAAAAGAAAGAATATTAGGGGCAATGAGAATCTGATAGAGAGAATATTAGGGGTGATTCGAAGCTGAAGGAGAGAATATTTTGGGTGATGAGAAGCTGAAGGAGAGAATATTTTGGGTGATGAGAAGCAGAAAGAGAGTATATTTTGGATGAGAACCTGAAAGAGAGAATATTTGCGGTGATGAAAAGCTGAAATAGAGAATGTTTGGGGTGATGAGAAGCAGAAAGAGAGTATATTTTGGGATGATGAGAAGCTGAAGGAGAGAATATATGAGGTGATGAGAAGCTGAAGGGGAAGATATTTGGGGTTATGAGAAGCTGAAGAAGAGAATATTAAGGGTGATGAGAAGCTGAAAGAGAGAATATTTGGGTTGATGAGAAGCTGAAGGAGAGAATATATGGGGTGGGGAGAAGCTGAAAGAGAGAATATTTGAGGTGATGGGAAACTAAAGGAGAGAATATATGGGGTGATGGGAAGCTGAAAGAAAGAATATTTGTGGTGATTAGAAGCTGAAGGAGAGAACATTTAGGGCAATGGGAAGCTGAAGGAGAGAATATTTGGGTTGATGAGAAGCTGAAGGAGAGAATATTTGGTCTGATGAGAAGCTGAAGGAGAGAATATTTGGGCTGATGAGAAGCTGAAGGAGAGATTATTTGGGTTTATGGGAAGCTAAAGGATAGCATATTTAGGGTGATGAGAAGCTGAAGGCGACAATATTTGAGGTGATTAGAAGCTGAAGGAGAGAATATTTGAGGTGATGAGAAGCTGAAGGAGAGAATATTTGGGTTGATGGGAAGCTGAAAGAGAGAATATTTCGGTTGATTAGAAGCTGAAAGAGAGAATATTTGGGGTGACGAGAAGCTGAAGGAGAGAATATTTGAGGTGATAAGAAGCTGAAGGAGAGACTATTTGAGATGATGAAAAGCTGAAGTAGAGAATATTTGAGTTGATGGGGAGCTAAAAGAGAGAATATTTGGGTTGATGAGAAGCTGAAGGAGAGAATATTTGGGTTGATGAGAAGCTGGAGGAGAGAATATTTGGGTTGATGAGAAGCTGAAAGAGAGAATATTTGGGTTGATGAGAAGCTGAAGGAGAGAATATTTGGGTTGATGAGAAGCTGAAGAAGAGAATATTTGGGTTGAGGGGAAGCTGAAGGAGAGATTTTTTGGGTTGATGAGAAGCTGAAGGAGAGAATATTTGGGCTGATGAGAAGCTGAAGGAGAGAATATTTGAGGTGATTAGAAGCTGAAGGAGAGAATATTTGAGGTGATGAGAAGCTGAAAGAGAGAAATATTTGGGTTTATGGGAAGCTGAAAGAGAGAAATATTTCGGTTGATTAGAAGCTGAAGGAGAGAATATTTGGGGTGACGAGAAGCTGAAGGAGAGAATATTTGAGGTGATGAGAAGCTGAAGGAGAGACTATTTGAGGTGATGAAAAGCTGAAGTAGAGAATATTTGAGTTGATGGGGAGCTGAAAGAGAGAATATTTGGGTTGATGAGAAGCTGAAGGAGAGAATATTTGGGTTGATGAGAAGCTGAAGGAGAGAATATTTGGGTTGATGAGAAGCTGGATGAGAGAATATTTGGGTTAATGAGATGCTGAAAGAGAGAATATTTGGGTTGATGAAAAGCTGAAGGAGAGAATATTTGGGTTGATGAGAAGCTGAAGAAGAGAATATTTGGGTTGATGGGAAGCTGAAGGAGAGAATTTTTGGGTTGATGAGAAGCTGAAGGAGAGAACATTTGGGGCGGTGGGAAGCTGAAAGAGAATATTTGGGTTGATGAGAAGCTGAAGGAGTGAATATTTGGGCTGATGAGAAGCTGAAGGAGAGAATATTTGGGCTGATGAGAAGCTGAAGGAGAGATTATTTGGGTTTATGGGAAGCTAAAGGATAGCATATTTAGGGTGATAAGAAGCTGAAGGCGACAATATTTGAGGTGATTAGAAGCTGAAGGAGAGAATATTTGAGGTGATGAGAAGCTGAAGGAGAGAATATTTGGGTTGATGGGAAGCTGAAAGAGAGAATATTTCGGTTGATTAGAAGCTGAAGGAGAGAATATTTGGGGTGACGAGAAGCTGAAGGAGAGAATATTTGAGGTGATAAGAATCTGAAGGAGAGACTATTTGAGATGATGAAAAGCTGATGTAGAGAATATTTGAGTTGATGGGGAGCTAAAAGAGAGAATATTTGGGTTGATGAGAAGCTAAAGGAGAGAATATTTGGGTTGATGAGAAGCTGAAGGAGAGAATATTTGGGTTGATGAGAAGCTGGAGGAGAGATTATTTGGGTTGATGAGATGCTGAAAGAGAGAATATTTGGGTTGATGAGAAGCTGAAGGAAAGAATATTTGGGTTGATGAGAAGCTGAAGAAGAGAATATTTGGGTTGAGGGGAAGCTGAAGGAGAGATTTTTTGGGTTGATGAGAAGCTGAAGGAGAGAATATTTGGGCTGATGAGAAGCTAAAGGATAGCATATTTAGGGTGATGAGAAGCTGAAGGAGAGAATATTTGAGGTGATTAGAAGCTGAAGGAGAGAATATTTGAGGTGATGAGAAGCTGAAAGAGAGAAATATTTGGGTTTATGGGAAGCTAAAAGAGAGAAATATTTCGGTTGATTAGAAGCTGAAGGAGAGAATATTTGGGGTGACGAGAAGCTGAAGGAGAGAATATTTGAGGTGATGAGAAGCTGAAGGAGAGACTATTTGAGGTGATGAAAAGCTGAAGTAGAGAATATTTGAGTTGATGGGGAGCTGAAAGAGAGAATATTTGGGTTGATGAGAAGCTGAAGAAGAGAATATTTGGGTTGATGAGAAGCTGAAGGAGAGAATATTTGGGTTGATGAGAAGCTGAAAGAGAGAAATATTTGGGTTTATGGGAGTGATTAGAAGCTGAAGGAAATCATTTTTGTGGTGATTAGATGCTGAAGGATAGAATATTTGGGGTGATTAGAAGCTGAAAGAGACGATATTTGGGGTGATTGGAAGCTGAAGGAAAGAATATTTTAGGTGATGAGAAGCTGAAGGAGAGAATATTTGGGCTGATGAGAAGCTGAAAGATAGAATATTTGGGTTGATGAGAAGCTGAAGGAGAGAATATATGGGGTGATGAGAAGCTGAAGGAGAGAATATTTGGGATGATGAGAAGCTGAAGGAGAGACTATTTGAGGAAATGGGAAGCTGGAGGAAAGAATATTTCAGGTGATGGGAAGCTGAAAGAGAGAATATTTGGGTTGATGAGAAGCTGAAGGAGAGAATATTTGGAGTGATGAGAAGCTGTAAGAGAGAATATATGGAATGATGAGAAGCTGAAGGACAGAATATCTGGGGTGATGAGAAGCTGAAGGAGAGAATGTTTGGGTGATGGGAAGCTGACAGAGAGAATATTTGTGTTGATGAGAAGCTGAAGGAGAGAACATTTAGGTGATGGGAATCTGAAAGAGAACAAGAGAAGGGACTATTTCCTTCAGGAGAAGCTGCACTGGTTTCTATTTGTTGTTATCGCTTCTCCCCGGCAGGTCTAAGATATAAATAAAATAAATGAGATAAAGTTAAGAGACATTCCTGTTACATTCCTGCCCCACCCACACACAGCTCTCTCGGCCTTCCCAATAGAAATCCTGCCCCTCTCACCTCCCCTCTTTCTCTTACTCTCAATAACATGCTCAGTGCAAATATCCCATTGGATCTCAGCCCATTCATGGCACGACAGGGAATGAGAGAATTCATGCTAATATTATATGTATCCTATATATCAGCCTATATTATATACAGTATATCCCATATATCAGCCTGTATATATACAGTATATCCCATATATCAGTCTGTACTATATACAATATATCACACATATCAGCCTATATTGTATACAGTATATCCCATATATCAGCCTATATTATATACAGTATATCCCATATATCAGTCTGTATTATATACAGTATATCCCATATATCAGTCTGTACTATATACAATATATCACATATATCACTCTGTATTATATACAGTATATCCCATATATCAGTCTGTACTATATACAATATATCACACATATCAGTCTATATTGTATACAGTATATCCCATATATCAGCCTATATTATATACAGTATATCCCATATATCAGTCTGTACTATATACAATATATCCCATATATCAGCCTATATTATATACAGTATATCCCATATATCAGTCTGTACTCTATATAGTATATCCCATATATCTGCCCATATCACATATATCCCATAAATCAATCTATATATCATCATCATCATCATCATCATTCCTTTATACAGATGCAGCTCAGCTTTGTAATAATGTCAATAATCCTGCAACCTGCTGGGCTCTCACTGCGCTGATACTTGCACCCTGACTGTAACACTTCAGCCAAATTTACTAAATAGTCTTGCATTTTCTCTGGATGAGACAGAGCAAAATCCAGCCCAGGATTAGGAAACAGAACCCTGGATTAGGAAGCACAGCTCTGGATTAGGAAACAGAGCCCTGGATTAAGAAGCACAGATCTGGATTAGGAAACAGAGCTCTGGATTAAGAAGCACAGTTCTGGATTAGGAAACAGAGCTCTGGATTAAGAAGAACAGCTCTGACTAAGGAAGTGCAGCTCTAGATAAAGATGTGCAGTTCTAAATTAGGAAGCACAGCACTTGCTAAGGAAGTACCGCTCTGGGTTAGGAAGCACAGCCCTTATTAATAAAGTGCACCTCTGGATAAGGAAATGTAGCTCTGAATTAGGAAACACAACTCTGTATTAGGAAGCACAGATCTGGATTCGGAAGCCCAGTCCTGAATTAGGAAGTGCAGCTCTGGATAAAGAACTGTATCTTTAAATAAGGAAGCATGGATCTGTATTAGGAAGCACAGCTCTTTATAAAGACGTACAGCTCTGGATTACAAAGCACAACTCTTGCTAAGGAAGTTCAGATCTGGATTAGGAAACACAGCTCTGGAAAGAGAAGTGCAGCTCTGGATTAGGAAACACAGCTCTGGATAAGGAAGTGCAGCTCTGGATAAGGAAGTGCAACTGTGGATAAGGAAGTGCAGCTGTGGATAAGGAAGTGCAGCTGTGGATAAAGAAGTGCAGCTATGGATAAGGAAGTGCAGCTGTGGATAAGGAAGTGCAGCTCTGGATAAAGAAGCACAGCTGTGGATAAGAAAGTGCAGCTCTGGATAAGGAAGTGCAGTTCTGGATAAAGAAGTGCAGCTGTGGATAAGGAAGTACAGCTGTGGATAAGGAAGTGCAGCTCTGAATAAGGAAGTGCAGCTGTGGATAAGGAAATGCAACTGTGGATAAGGAAGTGCAGCTCTGGATAAAGAAGCACAGCTGTGGATAAGGAAGTAAAGCTGTGGATAAGGAAGTGCAACTGTGAGTAAGGAAGTGCAGCTCTGGATAAGGAAGTGCAGCTCTGGATAAGAAAGTGAAGCTTTGGATAATGAAGTGCAGCTCTGGATAAAGAAGCACAGTTGTGGATAAGGAAGTGCAGCTGTGGATAAGGAAGTGCAGCTCTGGATAAAGAAGCACAGCTGTGGATAAGGAAGTGCAGCTTTGGATAAAGAAGCACAGCTGTGGATAAGGAAGTGCAGCTCTTGATAAGGAAGTGCAGCTCTGGATAAAGAAGCAAAGCTGTGGATAAGGAACTGCAGCTGTGGATAAAGAAGTGCAGCTGTGGATAAGGAAGTGCAGCTGTGGATAAGGAAGTGCAGTTCTGGATAAAGAACTTCAGCTGTAGATGAGGAAGTGCAGTTCTGGATAAAGCAGCGCAGCTGTGGATAAAGAAGTGCAGCTGTGGATAAGGAAGTGCAGTTCTGGATAAAGAAGTGCAGCTGTGGATAAAGAAGTGCAGCTGTGGATAAGGAAGTGCAGTTCTGGATAAAGAAGTGCAGCTGTGGATAAAGAAGTGCAGATGTGGATAAGGAAGTGCAGTTCTGGATAAAGAAGTGCAGCTGTGGATAAAGAAGTGCAGCTGTGGATAAGGAAGTGCAGTTCTGGATAAGGAAGTGCAGTTCTGGATAAAGAAGTGCAGCTGTGGATAAGGAAGTGCAGTTCTGGATAAAGAAGTGCAGCTGTGGATAAGGAAGTGCAGCTGTGGATAAGAAAGTGCAGCTGTGGATAAGGAAGTGCAGTTCTGAATAAATAAGTGCAGCTGTGAATAAAGAAGTGCAGCTGTGGATAAGGAAGTGCAGTTCTGGATAAAGAAGTACAGCTGTAGATGAGGAAGTGCAGTTCTGGATAAAGAAGTGCAGCTGTGGATAAAGAAGTGCAGCTGTGGATAAGGAAGCAGAGGGGCACTATGGGTCTGTGCCTGCAGAGAATTGCGCAGTACTTATACATATACCCATAGTTGGCAGTTGGATTCACAGGGGTCTGTTCTTAGGAGAAATCCAATTGCAGAAAGGAGAATTAAAACTAAAAGAGAAGTAGAGATTGGGGTGGGGGGGTGATTATCTGTTGGTCAGTGGGTTTCAGTCTCTCACCTTTCTCTGCTGTGTCAGGCTATGCTCTCCGTCTCTCTCTGTTTCTCTCTGGCTGCACATCTGCATTATCTCCCCCTAAATTCTGCTTGAGGAGGAGGAGGAATAAAAGGCACAGCCAATCAGGAGCCAGCTTCCTATTAACCCTTTGCATCACACACTACCTGCATGAGGTGCCTCTATGTATATTTGTATCCCAGATACGCAAATACTGCTTCCACCATCAGCGAATATTCTGTGAATAAATCACAGGCAGGGAATGACTATAAGTCTCCGGAATGTGGGATACTTCCAACTTACTGCACCTGCCATTCCTTGTCCGATATTGGAACCTATCTCTGCTCTAATTCTACATTGTGCTACAAACCCATTATGTGCACATGGGTAGTAACCCATCAGATTGCTGCATTTATTGATCTACTTGCAGCTGGCTTTAAATAGCTAATCACTGATTGGTTGCTATAGGTATCTGCCTAGGGGCAAATTTGTTGAGTGATGATAAATGAGCCCCATTGTTCTAAGTCAGCATCCGTCCCAGCTCTTATTCAAAGAACTCCCACTCCAGGGTCCAAAACATTCTCTATACCCTCACTCAATGAAAAGCACATTTTCAGACAGGATCCAGGAGTCTCTATACCCTCACTCATTGGAGAGTATGTTCTTAGCCTTCACTCATTGGAAATCATGCCCTTATCTAGGATCCAGGAGTCTCTATACCCTCACTCATTGGAGAGTATGTTCTTAGCCTTCGCTCATTGGAAATCATGCCCTTATCTAGGATCCAGGAGTCTCTATACCCTCACTCATTGGAGAGTATGTTCTTAGCCTTCGCTCATTGGAAATCATGCCCTTATCTAGGATCCAGGAGTCTCCATACCCTCACTCATTAGAGAGAATGTTCTTAGCCTTCACTCATTGGAAATCATGCCCTTATCTAGGATTCAGGAGTCTTTATATCCTCACTCATTGGAGAGTATGTTCTTAGCCTTCATTCTTGGAAATCATGCCCTTATCTAGGATCCAGGAGTCTCTATACCCTCACACATTGGAGAGTATGTTCTTAGCCTTCACTCATTGGAAATCATGCCCTTATCTAGGATCCAGGAGTCTCCATACCCTCACTCATTAGAGAGAATGTTCTTAGCCTTCACTCTTTGGAAATCATGCCCTTATCTAGGATTCAGTAGTCTCTATATCCTCACTCATTGGAGAGTATGTTCTTAGTCTTCATTCTTGGAAATCATGCCCTTATGTAGGATCCAGGAGTCTCTATACCCTCACACATTGGAGAGTATGTTCTTAGCCTTCACTCATTGGAAATGATGCCCTTATCTAGGATCCAGGAGTCTCTATACCCTCACTCATTGGAGAGTATGTTCTTAGCCTTCACTCATTGGAAATCATGCCCTTATCTAGGATCCCGGAGTCTCTATACCCTCACTCATTGGAGAGTATGTTCTTAGCCTTCGCTCATTGGAAATCATGCCCTTATCTAGGATCCAGGAGTCTCCATACCCTCACTCATTAGAGAGAATGTTCTTAGCCTTCACTCATTGGAAATCATGCCCTTATCTAGGATTCAGGAGTCTTTATATCCTCACTCATTGGAGAGTATGTTCTTAGCCTTCATTCTTGGAAATCATGCCCTTATCTAGGATCCAGGAGTCTCTATACCCTCACACATTGGAGAGTATGTTCTTAGCCTTCACTCATTGGAAATCATGCCCTTATCTAGGATCCAGGAGTCTCCATACCCTCACTCATTAGAGAGAATGTTCTTAGCCTTCACTCATTGGAAATCATGCCCTTATCTAGGATTCAGTAGTCTTTATATCCTCACTCATTGGAGAGTATGTTCTTAGTCTTCATTCTTGGAAATCATGCCCTTATGTAGGATCCAGGAGTCTCTATACCCTCACACATTGGAGAGTATGTTCTTAGCCTTCACTCATTGGAAATGATGCCCTTATCTAGGATCCAGGAGTCTCTATACCCTCACTCATTGGAGAGTATGTTCTTAGCCTTCACTCATTGGAAATCATGCCCTTATCTAGGATCCCGGAGTCTCTATACCCTCACTCATTGGAGAGTATGTTCTTAGCCTCCACTCATTGGAAATCATGCCCTTATCTAGGATTCAGGAGTCTCTATACCCTCACTCATTAGAGAGAATGTTCTTAGCCTTCACTCATTGGAAATCATGCCCTTATCTAGAATTCAGGAGTCTCTATACCCTCACTCATTGGAGAGTATGTTCTTAGCCTTCATTCTTGGAAATCATGCCCTTATGTAGGATCCAGGAGTCTCTATACCCTCACACATTGGAGAGTATGTTCTTAGCCTTCAGTCATTGGAAATCATGCCCTTATCTAGGATCCAGGAGTCTCTATACCCTCACTCATTGGAGAGTATGTTCTTAGCCTTCACTCATTGGAAATCATGCCCTTATCTAGGATCCCGGAGTCTCTATACCCTCACTCATTGGAGAGTATGTTCTTAGCCTTCACTCATTGGAAATCATGCCCTTATCTAGGATCCAGGAGTCTCTATACCCTCACTCATTAGAGAGAGAATGTTCTTAGCCTTCACTCATTGGAAATCATGCCCTTATCTAGGATTCAGGAGTCTCTATATCCTCACTCGTTGGAGAGTATGTTCTTAGCCTTCATTCTTGGAAATCATGCCCTTATCTAGGATCCAGGAGTCTCTCTACCCTCACTCATTGGAGAGTATGTTCTTAGCCTTCACTCAGTGGAAATCATGCCCTTATCTAGGATCCCGGAGTCTCTATACCCTCACTCATTGGAGAGTATGTTCTTAGCCTTCACTCATTGGAAATCATGCCCTTATCTAGGATCCAGGAGTCTCTATACCCTCACTCATTGGAGAGTATGTTCTTAGCCTTCACTCATTGGAAATCATGCCCTTATCTAGGATCCCGGAGTCTCTATACCCTCATTCATTGGAGAGTATGTTCTTAGCCTTCACTCATTGGAAATCATGCCCTTATCTAGGATCCAGGAGTCTCTATACCCTCACTCATTAGAGAGAATGTTCTTAGCCTTCACTCATTGGAAATCATGCCCTTATCTAGAATTCAGGAGTCTCTATATCCTCACTCATTGGAGAGTATGTTCTTAGCCTTCATTCTTGGAAATCATGCCCTTATGTAGGATCCAGGAGTCTCTATACCCTCACACATTGGAGAGTATGTTCTTAGCCTTCAGTCATTGGAAATCATGCCCTTATCTAGGATCCAGGAGTCTCTATATCCTCACTCATTGGAGAGTATGTTCTTAGCCTTCACTCATTGGAAATCATGCCCTTATCTAGGATCCCGGAGTCTCTATACCCTCACTCATTGGAGAGTATGTTCTTAGCCTTCACTCATTGGAAATCATGCACTTATCTAGTATCCAGGAGTCTCTATACCCTCACTCATTAGAGAGAATGTTCTTAGCCTTCACTCATTGGAAATCATGCCCTTATCTAGGATTCAGGAGTCTCTGTATCCTCACTCGTTGGAGAGTATGTTCTTAGCCTTCATTCTTGGAAATCATGCCCTTATCTAGGATCCAGGAGTCTCTATACCCTCACTCATTGGAGAGTATGTTCTTAGCCTTCACTCATTGGAAATCATGCCCTTATCTAGGATCCTGGAGTCTCTATACCCTCACTCATTGGAGAGTATGTTCTTAGCCTTCACTCATTGGAAATCATGCCCTTATCTAGGATCCAGGAGTCTCTATACCCTCACTCATTGGAGAGTATGTTCTTAGCCTTCACTCATTGGAAATCATGCCCTTATCTAGGATCCAGGAGTCTCTATACCCTCACTCAGTGGAGAGTAAATTCTTAGCCTTCACTCGTTGTAAATCGTGCCCTTATCTAGGATCCAGGTGTCTCTATACCCTCACTCATTGGAGAGTATGTTCTTAGCCTTCACTCATTGGAAATCATGCCCTTAACTAGGATCCAGGAGTCTCCATACCCTCACTCATTAGAGAGAATGTTCTAAGCCTTCACTCATTGGAAATCATGCCCTTATCTAGGATTCAGGAGTCTCTATATCCTCACTCATTGGAGAGTATGTTCTTAGCCTTCATTCTTGGAAATCATGCCCTTATCTAGAATCCCGGAATCTCTATACCCTCACACATTGGAGAGTATGTTCTTAGCCTTCACTCATTGGAAATCATGCCCTTATCTAGGATCCAGGAGTCTCTATACCCTCATTCATTGGAGAATATGTTCTTAGCCTTCACTCATTGGAAATCATGCCCTTATCTAGGATTCAGGAGTCTCTATATCCTCACTCATTGGAGAGTATGTTCTTAGCCTTCACTCATTGGACATCATGCCCTTATCTAGGATCCAGGAGTCTCCATACCCTCACTCATTAGAGAGAATGTTCTTAGCCTTCACTCATTGGAAATCATGCTCTTATCTAGGATCCAGGAGTCTCTATACCCTCACACATTGGAGAGTATGTTCTTAGCCTTCACTCATTGGAAATCATGCCCTTATCTAGGATCCAGGAGTCTCTCTACCCTCACTCATTGGAGAGTATGTTCTTAGCCTTCACTCATTGGAAATCATGCCCTTATCTAGGATCCAGGAGTCTCTCTACCCTCACTCATTGGAGAGTATGTTCTTAGCCATCACTGATTGGAAATCATGCCCTTATCTTAGATCTAGGAGTCTCTATACCCTCACTCATTGGAGAGTAAGTTCTTAGCCTTCACTCATTGGAAATCATGCCCTTATCTAGGATCCAGGAGTCTCTATACCCTAACTCATTGGAGGATATGGTCTTAGCCTTCACTCATTGGAAATCATGCCCTTATCTAGGGTCCAGGAGTCTCTATACCCTCACTCATTGGAGAGTATGTCCTTAGCCAGGATCCAGGAATCTCTCTACCATCAATTATTAATATATGTCCTTAGCCAGGGTCCAATACTTTCTCTACCATCACTCACTGTTTTCCGAGTTTTCTGTCCTTAATCAGGGTGCAGAGAAATCTTCATACCCAAGCTCAAAGTAGATCTTACATCCTATAAATAGGACTAAGAAGCACTCCCTACTTTTGCTCACAAATAATTATACCTTCCTTAGTCAAGGCTCCACACTTATTAAGAAGCCACCCAACCTTTTCTTGTAGCCGTGTAATAACTCAGCAACATTCTCACCCCCCTTCAGTCTCTGGACACTATACAGTTTTTTTAAAGGCTTTTATTTTAACATTTTATTACAAAGAATACAAAGTAGTAGTGTACAGTTTAGGAGAGGGCCTCAATCCATCCATAAGTTTTCCATACCCTCTCCTTCCCCTCACCTGCCACTTACCCCCTCCCCCCGGCTGCCCTTATTTCCCAGACTTCCCTCTCCTTCCCCTCATCCTCTCCTAGTTATTGTTGTGACACATCCATACAAGTTAATTGTATGTTACATACGTGTAATTTACATGATACATACAGGGAAGATACACAGACAGGTGGAGGCGGTACAGTGAGCTTGCAATCTTATCTCCCAGGCTTCCCCTAATCTGGCCCTTATCTGGCTGACTGCCTGTGTTGCTCCCACTATTTGCCATATTTCTCCCGCCTGTCCTCCCTTCCATCTTCAACTCCTGAATTCTAAGTAGTGGAAGTAGTTGATGATGGACACATTTCAGGGTTGTTCCCCCCCCCTGCACGTATGTGTGTGTCCCTGACTTCCAGGCCACCGTAGCTGCAGTATTGGGGCCAGTATGGGGCTGAGGGTGACTGTGAAAGACATGAGACGACCATAAGGTGCTTCATATTCTTATTCAGGCAAATGTAATTCTATTCAGGAATAGAATTGTGTTTCCCACAAGCTGTAACATTTCTGATCCGTTGCCCAGTGGAGTTGGCCAGTGTTTTCTGGTGGAACAAATAAAAAGCATTGTGTGTGCCCCCCTGTACTTCACCTTTGCAACTCAATGCCCCCCTCATATTCATCATGAATAGATCAGCCAAGGGGTGGGCTCCCTAATCCCCATCATCCCACCTCATGGCCCCTAAATCATGGTGGGGAGCTCACTTACTGTCCAACCTTCACTTACCTGCTTGATACAGATGTTGGGGATTTGGAATCTTGGGGGGTCACGCATTCCATATAATCTGCAGGGAAAGGGCAGTTGCTTCCACAGCCAGTAACTAAGGGGTCTATAGATCTGATTTAGACAGTACAGAGCTTTTATTACGTCTTCACTTTAGGCCCCCCCTTTTGAAGACCACAATTTTGTAATGGAGCCCCCCCAGATGATAACGGGGTTAAAGACACAGGATAACACTCGGCCTATTATTGTGTAGTACAGCCAATCAAACTTTACCCAAGTCCCACTCTGACCGGCCATGTATTTGAGCATTATCCCCAAATCACAACCTAACCTGCTGTATGGGTGCCCACAGCCACTGCTTGGTACCCCACAATATGGGAGCCAATGAGATTGCACAATGGTGAGGGCAATTTTGGGGTGTCGATAGTGTAAGACCTTGTGTTTTCAGCAGGAACGTTGACTGGTATTTTCACCCCAACACTTCCAACTTGTGTCTCTAAGCCCCAGTGAATAAATGGTTAAGGGGCCAGGCTGGACACTAAAAGGTTCATGGGGGGGTATTTAAGACATTATTAAAGGTTTTCCAGAAATGAGAGCATTTGGGCAGGGGCACAGTTGGTGCAGTGAGAAGGTTCAGAGCAGTTGAGTTTCTATTTGCCCATGAGATTAGACACAACAGTTGCAGATTAAAGGCCCCGGGAGTTGGATTCCCTGCAGAAAAGTAAATGTCCCCCCCCCCCGTCTTATTAGGAGCCTCAGCCTGAGACTCCCCTCCCACTCGCCCCTTCCATCATGTTTAACTGTCAGCTGATATGTTCCAGTGTTCCAGACAAGCCTCATGCTCTTGCCCCGTGACCAGGGACCAGTTGCTATGGGGAATGGATAGAAACAAACACCCCCTGTGCCACAACTACAGCTTTGCTTTGCTGTGTGGGAAAAGCTCTTATTCATGTTGATAAATAGAAGGGAAATACATGGAAACAACACCACCTGATTTACGTACAGAGGTGCTAATTTACACAAGTGCACTGGCCAATAGAAAATCCTTTTATCGCTACAAAGGTTTCATTCATTCTCACTTCGCTTAATAACTGAATCGGATGAAGGGAGTTGTTGCTTTTGTCACATTTTGCAACACAGCACAGGGGACATTAGGGCCATGTTACCACCACCAATTATTATTGGACCGGGGCTTTCAGATTCATTCCTCTATGCCCAGAGCCTGTAACTGTGCCCATGTAATAATGACGAGTGTAGGAGAAAGGCAAAATCATCCTGAGCTTCCATTAAGAACTGAAACATACTGAACCCCATTGCACCATGTAGAGAAACCACCATGGACTGAACCCTTGCAACTCCAACACAGATATAGACACCACCATGGACTGAACCATGGCAACTCCAACACAGATAGAGACACAGATATAGACACTACCATGGACTGAACCCTGGCAATCCCAACACAGATAGAGACGTCATCGTGGACTGAACCCTTGCAACTCCAACACAGATATAGACACCACCGTGGACTGAACCCTGGAAACTCCAACACCGATAGAGACATCATCGTGGACTGAACCCTGGCAACTCCAACACAGATAGAGACACAGATATAGACACTACCATGGACTGAACCCTGGCAACTCCAACACAGATATAGACACCACCATGGACCGAACCCTGGCAACTCCACCACAAATAGAGACACCACCATGGACTGAACCCTGGCAACTCCAACACAGATATAGATGGCACCATGGACTGAACCCTGGCAACTCCAAGACCAAGAGGTGCCAATGCTTCTCACAACCTCATTCCTTAGATAACCCTTGTGTGAATGTGAATCAGAGTGTTTCCAGGTCCCTCAGTGAATGCAGGATCCAGGGAGAGGGTTAGTTACAGTAGTTCCAATCAACTTTGTGCAAAATCATGTGCCAAGCAACATGCCCACTCTGCTCCTGTCCAATACCACTTGGGCTGCTGGGAATAAATAATGGGGTGACCAATGAGAGTAATTATCTCTAATGCTAGGACACACCCCCTGCAGGAGCACTTACACCTATGGGTGCAGGATTGGACTGGGTGCCAAAGCATGTGCCTATATGTTGTACAGTTGGAAGAGGTTTCTTGTTCTTGAGGTCCTTGTTCTGTCAAAGCAAAGGGGCTACAGGTGGGCACTGGGCATTGATTCCAATAGAGAAGTGGGGGCACAGAGGCCTGGGGCAGGGGGGCACCATAATTACAATAACAGCTGCACAACGTCACACAGGGAGTAACTGGCATTCCAGCCTTTATGGGAGGGGGGTCCAGCTCCCTGTGAATGGGAGGGAAAGGATTCTGGATACAGGGGGGGATACAGGGGGGAGACTAAAGGGCACAGGCTGACTCAGTGGCATTCCGGCCTCTCCTTGTCTGAGTAAGTCGGGAATCAGCTGGAAGGAATGAGAGGGATCCTGGTACCTGGGCAACAGTGACGTCAACCCAATATAAACACAATCCCAGCACTGAAAGAGTCAATATGTCTCTGTGACCTCATAGAACCCCAGTGTGCAGCCCCCTTCATATTTTAACCCTTTCCTTGTTGCCTCACACTAGTGTACCAATAATAGTGTCACACAGCTCATTGCCTCACACTAGTGTACCAATGATAGAAGCATAACTAGATCACACTATGAAACCAAGAAGTAATGAAATAAAGTACAGAGAAGAGCAACTAAGCTGATAAAGGGAATGAAAGGGATCAGTTATGGGGAAAGGCAAGTTGGGATTGGTTACACTGGAGAAGAGACAGTTAAGGGGATATGATCACTATATATAAATATATAAGGGGGATATGATCACTATATATAAATATATAAGGGGGATATGATCACTATATATAAATATATAAGGGGATATGATCAGTATATATAAATATATAAGGGGGATATGATCACTATATATAAATATATAAGGGGGATATGATCACTGTATGTAAATATATAAGGGATATGATCACTATATATAAATATATAAGGGGATATGATCACTATATATAAATATATAAGGGGATATGATCACTATATATAAATATATAAGGGGATATGATCACTATATATAATTATATAAGGGGGATATGATCACTATATATAAATATATAAGGGGATGTGATCACTATATATAAATATATAAGGGGGGTATGATCACTGTATGTAAATATATAAGGGATATGATCACTATATATAAATATATAAGGGGATATGATCACTATATATAAATATATAAGGCAATATGATCACTATATATAAATATATAAGGGGATATGATCACTATATATAAATATATAAGGGGATATGATCACTATATATAAATATATAAGGGGATACGATCACTATATATAATTATATAAGGGGGATATGATCACTATATATAAATATATAAGGGGATGTGATCACTATATATAAATATATAAGGGGGGTATGATCACTATATATAAATATATAAGGGGATGTGATCACTATATATAAATATATAAGGGGGGTATGATCACTATATATAAATATATAAGGGGGATATGATCACTATATATAAGTATATAAGGGGATATGATCACTATATATAAATATATAAGGAGATATGATCACTATATATAAATATATAAGGGGATATGATCACTATATATAAATATATAAGGGGGTCATGATCACTATATATAAATATATAAGGGGATATGATCACTATATATAAATATATAAGGGGATATGATCACTATATATAAATATATAAGGAGATATGATCACTATATATAAATATATAAGGGGATATGATCACTATATATAAATATATAAGGGGGTCATGATCACTATATATAAATATATAAGGGGATATGATCACTATATATAAATATATAAGGGGATATGATCACTATATATAAATATATAAGGAGATATGATCACTATATATAAATATATAAGGGGATATGATCACTATATATAAATATATAAGGGGATATGATCACTATATATAAATATATAAGTGGAATATGATCACCATATATAAATATATAAGGGTATATGCTCACTATATATAAATATATAAGGGGATATGATCACTATATATAAATATATAAGTGGGATATGATCACCATATATAAATATATAAGGGGATATGATCACTATATATAAATATATAAGGGGGTCATGATCACTATTTATAAATATATAAGGGACAGTAATGAAGTAGAGAAAGTACAGAGAAGAGCGTCGAAGCGGATGCTTTATTGACCAGTAGCTCCTCCCAGCACACAGGAGGGAGCCAATGAGATTAGAGGAAAGGAGGTTCTATGTTAAGGAGGAAAAGGGGGGTAAAATGGAGAGCTGGGAAGTTTTGGGATTCTCCCGTGATGCGACTGTATGGGCAGATACATTAGACAGAGAAGAGGAAGGGGTTACTAATGTGACTACTGTTAGTAAATTGATGACCAATAGAGTGATCCATTTGCCCTTGGAGTCAGACAAGATTGTTTTATGACAAAGTGCACAGTGCCCATCTTGCCTGTTCTGGCACCTCAATTTCAGAGACCCCTCCTTCCTGCTCCTGTTTCTCTTCCTCCTGTTGCTGCTCTGGAGGATCCTATGCAGATTAGTCGGATGCAATTCTCCAAACAAGAGAAACTCTTGAGACGAATGGCTGGACTATGCCTATACTGTGGCAACTGTCCTTCGAAGTTGGGGAGACCTCCAGGCTCAGGTAGAACTGGGGAATATTACCTGGGTGGTATCGAGACTGAGCCCGAAGAGAACTCTCATTGATTTATTTTGCTATTACAGATTCGGCGACCCTCTAAGACAGGGATCCCCAACCTTTTAAACCCGTGAGCAACATTCAGATGTAAAAGGAGTTGGGGAGCAACAGAAACATGAAAACTGTTCTTGGGGTACCAAATAAGGGCTGTGATTGGCCATTTGGTAGCCCTATGTGGATTGTCAACCTACATTGAGACTCTGGCAGTGTACCTGGTTTTTCTACAACCAATGGTTGTAACCCTCAAGCCTGGAATTCAAAAATAAGTACCTGCTTTGAGACCACTGGGAGCAACATCCAAGGGGTTGGAGAGCAACATGTTGCTCAAAAGCTACTGGTTGGAGATCACTGCTCTAAGACTATCAATGCTTCCACTTTTCTTGATTCCAGGGCTGCAGGAAATTTCATGGATGCCGCTTTCACCAAGCTTCTGGAGGTTCCCTTATTTGCTCTATCCATTCCCCTGAGGGGTTTCTCATCATAAACTGTCCATCAGCTCCTGTGATGCTGGGTCTACCCTGGCTCTGTCTGAATAATCCTTCTATTGACTGGTCAGCCAACCAGATATCTCATATATCTCATATCCTTTCTGTCAAGGAAACAGTTTGCCTGCTAAGTCCATTCATTGGGTGTCCCTCGCTGCAGCAGATCTTCAGTCTTCACCCGCAGACTTTTCAGATGTCTTTTGCAAGAAGTCTGCAGAAATTCTCCCTCCTCATAACTCTTATGATTTTCCCAACAAACTTCTTCTCTGTACCATGCCCCCAGAGGTCATACCTATACACTGTCTCCTGCCGAGTCTTCCGCGATGAACGAATATATTCAAAATAACATCCAGCAAGGATTCATTAGACCTTCATCTTCTCCTGCAGGGGCGGAGTTCTTCTTTGTGGAGAAGAAGGATGGCGGATTGCATCCCTGTATTGACTACAGGGGCCTAAACAAGATCACAGTTAAAAACCAATATCCTGCCTCTCATCTCTTCTATCAACTCAGCAGGGCTAAGATCTTCATTAAGTTGGATCTTCGAGGCGCTTACAACCTTCCATAGTTGTGTACTTTGCCTCTGCTCCTGTCCTCCTGGCTCCTTAGTTGCCACAGGGATGTATTAACATTAGTTGGAATTAGGGAACAGCAGGAGTTGAATTAATTAACTCGTAAACATATAAACATGTCCATTCTCATGGTCACAGTTCTGGGCATGTAGCCATCTATTACATTGTTATTATATTAATATAATAATTCCTTCTTGTATTTCATGCACATGGTTATTTTCATTGTCGTCGTAATTCTCATGGTCACCGTTCTGGGCGTGTAGCCATCTATTACTTTGTAATTATATTAGTGTAAAAAGAAACTCAGCAGAGGGGCTTCAGGACTTCATCTACAAGCAGACGTATTATGTAGAACCTTGTCTGATTGATCTGGCTTTGAGAGTTCGCTGTACCTGGCCCAGGGTCCCCCAGCTGATGTTCCTCTCAAAAGCCGGCCAAGGCCAAGGGTCAGCTAGACTTTGTATTGTGTTCAATCAGTGATGTATTATTTTTCTTACAATATATTATTCTAATATTGATCTGTGTGTGTGTTTTATTTCTATCCCCACGTGATAAGTCTGCCAAGGAAAGCTCGGCAAGACAAATATTCTTTTAAAAATCCCATAGAAATGAATGGAGGGAGGCCTAATTTCACTCTAGAGGATTGTGGCTATCAGTAACTTTACTCTTTGAGGAAGTGGGTGCTGCTTGGGGAGACAGTGCCTGACAATAGAGTGTTGCAGAGGCTGGTGAGTATAAATGCCTGGATGGAAGAAGGGGCTGGCAGAGACCCTCACTGACATGTTAGAAGCCAGTGTGAGCCTGTCCGTAGGACCCACACTCACAGCTTGTGTCACCTCCCTAGGTCTTCCCATTTGGCTGCTCATTGAGTAATCAAGCCTATCATCTATAGGGGCTTTCCTCAGTCTATCGCACCTTGTGTCACCTCCCTAACTCCATGACAGAGACCATACAAGCTGAAGGTAGGTGGTACTGAGCATCTGCGTGAAGGTCTTCCCATTTGGCTGGTCATTGAGTAATTAGGCCTATCATCAATAGGGGCATCCCTCAGGCTATAGCGCCTTATGTCACCTCCCTAACTCCATGACCCAGGCTGTCCAAGCTGTAGGTAGATGGTACTGAGCATCTGCATGAAGGTCTTCCCATTCGGCTACTCATTGAGTAATCAGGCCTATCATTTAGAGGGGCTTCCCTCAGGCTATAGGCGGAGCTTGGTGCAGTGACATCAGAGGAGAGTTTACAAGAGCACAGCAGCCAACCCACTGACTATCAGCTCATCTTTTCCCACTTTCACGTCTACCATGGTTTTTGTTTGCCCTAGTGAAGGGCACTTTACCCGCACCCTTTCATATTTCTAACACAGCAGGCCCATATACCACCTGCAACATTTAGTATTATTGATTATTCACTGCAGTGCTAGTGGGCTTTGACAGTTTGAGCCTTAGCGTAGACACAAACAAACATGCAGGTCTGGACTGGGATTCAAAATAGGCCCTGGAATTTCAACTACACAATGAGCCAAACAGTCCCCTGCCCAATAAATATTTTAATTACAGCAGCTCCTCCGGCATTTGCCAAAACACACAGATTTCCAGTCTGGACCTATACACATGGGTTATATAATCATTAATAATAAATAATTAGATAATCACTGAAAAGCAATAAATGCAGCATTCCCCAGCAATAGTTGGAAGAGCCATGTTACACTAAAGGGAGATCACCCCATGAGCCATTGCCCAAAAAGCAGGGGTGCCAGTTTGTTTTGCCTCCCTCAGTGAGCAGAACGTTTGCTCTGTAACAAGGCACTGACGTATGTGCTGATGACAAGAAACGTGAAACTCACCTCCAGGTGCCAATGTTATGCCCCTACACTGAGCTTTGTAGGGGTTTATAGGGTGTATGTATCCACTACTGAATGTTTTTCCAGCACCCATGTGATTCTTCTGAGGGTTTTGTTTGGGCAGATGCACAATATAGCCTTTAAATAACCCTATGGTATTTAACAGGTCCATCCAAGGCCTTGCAGATAACACCAGGAAGCCAAAAACAATATATCAGCAGCACATACGTCAGTGCCTTGTTACAGAGCAAACGTTGGCACGTTCTGCTCACTAAGGGAGGCAAAACAAACTGGCACCCCTGCTTTTTGGGCAATGGCTCATGGGGTGACACCTCTATAAATCTGTGACTTCAAAGCAAGTGTGGGAGCTGCTAAGTGAATGTTGCATGTGACTAAGTGATAAGCAGCATTAAAAACCTTAAGGCACTTAAAACCAAAAAGGTATTTGTGAGGTGTGCAAGTGGGTTTGCTGGTATCACTCAGTGTCACATGTATGTGCTGTTGGAGCAGCAGTTCCATGAAGTATTTACATGTAAGAGATGTCGCTGGATTTTCATCTTGGAATCTGAGCTGCAGACTCTAAGGGGGAACTTGCAGCACTGAGGGGCAAACGTGGGGGAGGAAAGGAGGTCACAGAGCAACCACTGGCAGGGGCCCATGTAGTGGGGTTGGAGAAGTGGAAGTGGAGGCTAATGAGGGAGGCAGGTTTGTTACAGTTACAATGAGAAGTAGGGGACAGAAGGGTACGGGGGCTGGTCCACAGCTTGTCCAAAACAATAGATTCATCATTTTGGCTAAAGATTTTGGGGAGGAAAACTCTGAACTGGCATGTATGGAGCAGACTGACTGTCAGAGCACCCCGGGGGCAGTGTATCTAATACAGGTGGTGGGGGGAGTGCAAAGAAGTATAGCCAGGTTTTAGTTATAAGGGAATACAATTTTTAGAAAGGTGGAGAGGGTAATCTGCCATAAGGACCCTTCATGCCAAACAGTCTGCTGCTTGCCTGATGCCAATCAAATATGATTTGATTGGCTGAAACATGTCTGAATGAGTCACATGACTGGGCAGTAAATATCAGTGGCTATACTTTGTTTTGGAGGGACAGAGGCAATAGAAAAGGAGGAGGGGTATGTCTGTATGTTAGGCAGGATTTAAAAGTTTATATAAAGGAGGAGGTTATGTTAGAAAATGAGAGGGCAGAAGTCTTATGGGTGGAGTTCTTCACCAATTGTAAAGAGTCCAGCAAATTAATTGTAGATGTCGCTATAGACCCCCTAATGTAAGTGACGAGGAGGAGGCGAAGCTCCTGATGCAAATAGAAAAGGCTACTAGTTTAGGTAAAGTAATGATAATGGGGGATTTTAATTACCCAGATATTGACTGGAGCAACAGTACTGCCAGATCAGTTAATGGGAACAAGTTTATAAACTGTTACATGAAAATTTTATGGCACAGGTTGTTGAGGAGCCAACCAGAAAAAATGCTATTCTGGATCTAGTGATCTCTAATTAGCCAGAACTTATAGCAAATGTGCAAGTCATTGAACCCCTGGGTAATAGTGACCATAATGTTATATCTTTTAATGTCTGGTGCAAAAAACAAAAATATACTGGGGCAACAAAAACCAGGAATTTTGGAAAAGCTAATTTTAGTGCCTTGAGGGCTGCCCTACAGAGCATTGATTGGGACATTAGGTTTTCAGCTAAAAACACAGAACAGAAATGGTTGTCCTTTAAAATGATATTAAATCATTACTGTTCTCAATTTATTCCCTTAAGGACTAAACGTAGAAGCTCTAAGAATCATCCTGTGTGGCTTAATACAGAGGTAAAGAAGTTAATGGGAAAGAAGAGAAAGGCATTTAATAACTACAAATCTGTAGGGACAGAAGCTGCATTTAATGAATATAAACACTGTAATAAATGTTGTAAATCAGCAATCCGGAAGGCTAAGAAAGGAAATAAAGAGTTAATTGTGGAGGAGGCTAAGACTAACCCCAAATAGTTTTTTAAATATATTAATAGTAAAAAGATGCAGGTTGAGAGTGTTGCTCCATTAAATAATGGTACCAGTCTGGTTGTAACAGATACAGATAAGGCAAATGTGTTAAATCAGTTCTTTTCTTCAGTGTATACAATAGAGGAGTGTGAGTTCCCAGGCTCACTTTATAGCTGCACTAATGGTTCAGCTCAATCAAGTCAGTGGCTGACTCAGGATATGATTCAAAAAGCTTTAATACAAATGAATGTAAACAAGGCTCCAGGGCCTGATGGCATACACCCCCGGGTTCTAAGAGAGCTTAGTTCAGTTTTAGACCAGCCCTTATTTCTGATTTTCTCAGATTCACTGTCATCTGGTATGGTGCCTATGGATTGGAGAAAAGATGGTGTCATTTCAATATATAAAAAGGGATTACGGTCTCAGCCTGTTTGACATCTGTGGTGGGCAAAATATTTGAAGGCTTGTTAAAGTGGACCTGTCACCCAGACACAAAAATCTGTATACTAAAAGTCCTTTTCAAATTAAACATGAAATCATATTAAAGCTTACATAGCTTGTAAGGTCATTTAAAAATCTCAGCTGTCAGTCAAATATTGTCTACCAAGAATTACCAAACGCTCGAAGGCTTGTGAAGCCGGGCGAACCCCTGCGTGTTTATTCACGTCCGTGATGTAACGTTTCGGGGGCGGACCCCTACGTCAGACATATGTCCGCCCCGGAAATGTTACATCACTGACGTGAATAAACACGCAGGGGTAATTCTTGGTATACTGTATTATCGGAGCGGTGCCGACCTCTTTTTCCAAACACCAGGCAGGACACTTGGAGAGGCTGGGAAGATAAGTATTGTATTTGCATGAGCAATCAAATATCGCCTGCCCCTCCTCTATGCCCTGGGCAGACAATTCCTTTCACTTTCCATTCAGCACTTCCTACATGTCACTGCTCTCCCCACATTCCCCCCAATCTCTTCACCATTTAATTGTGTAACCAGGACATGGGGATGGACATCAGGTCCCCCATTCTGCTGCACAAACAAGATTCTGAGATGATACAAGACTTGTCTTAATAACAGTGTTCCACAAAATGCCTCCTGTCTGCTTGTTATAATTATGAATTCCCAGACTGAAGGAAACAAGATTCAAATCATTTATATAGTGTTATTAAAGTTCATTTTGCTTTACTAATGTGATAAAATAGGATTTTAATGGGACTGCACTAGGCAAATCCATAATGGAGACGGAGCTTGGAGTCCTTGTAGATAATAAACTTGTCTGTAGCAAGTAATGCCAGTCAGCAGCATCAAGGGCAAATAAGGTCTTGAGTTGTATTAAATGGGGCAGAGAGTCACGGGAGGAGGGGGTCCCACTGTATAGAGCACTGGTAAGGCCCCATCTAGAATATGCCCTACAGTTTTGGTCTCCATCACTCAAACAGGACATTATTGTATTAGAGAGGGGACAGAGAAGGGCAACTAAGCTGGTAAAGGGAAAATCTTAGCTATGAGGAAAGACTGGCCAAATTGGGGATGTTCACTCTGGAGAAGAGGCGCTTAAGGGGTGATATGATAACTATGTATAAATATATAAGGGGATCATATAATAATCTCTCTAATGCTTTATTTACCAGTAGGTCTTTCCAGCTGACACAAGGTCACCCATTCTGATTAGAAGAAAAGAGGTTCCGCCTAAATATTGGGAAGGGGTTTGTTACAGTGAGAGCTGTGAAGATGTGGAATTGTCTCCCTGAATCAGTGGTACAGGCTGATACATTAGATAGGTACAAGGAAGGGTCGGATGCTTTATTCACCAGTAGCTCCTCCCAGCAGACAGGAGGGAGCCAATGAGATTAGAGGAGGAAAAGGGGTGTTACAGGGAGAGCTGGGAAGTGAATCAGGGGTACAGGTTGATACATTAGTTAGGTACAAGGAAGGGTCGGATGCTTTATTCACCAGTAGCTCCTCCCAGCAGACAGGAGGCAGCCAATGAGATTAGAGGAGGGAAAGGGGTGTTACAGGGAGAGCTGGGAAGGGAATCAGTGGTACAGGCTGATACATTAGATAGTTACAAGGAAGGGTTGGATGCTTTATTCACCAGTAGCTCCTCCCAGCAGACAGGAGGGAGCCAATGAGATTAGAGGAGGGAAAGGGGTGTTACAGGGAGAGCTGGGAAGTGAATCAGTGGTACAGGCTGATACATTAGATAGGTACAAGGAAGGGTCGGATGCTTTATTCACCAGTAGCTCCTCCCAGCAGACAGGAGGAAGCCAATGAGATTACAGGAGGGAAAGGGGTGTTACAGGGAGAGCTGGGAAGTGAATCAGGGGTATAGGCTGATACATTAGATAGGTACAAGGAAGGGTTGGATGCTTTATTCACCAGTAGCTCCTCCCAGCAGACAGGAGGGAGCCAATGAGATTAGAGGAGGGAAAGGGGTGTTACAGGGAGAGCTGGGAAGTGAATCAGGGGTACAGGCTGATACATTAGATAGGTACAAGGAAGGGTTGGATGCTTTATTCACCAGTAGCTCCTCCCAGCAGACAGGAGGGAGCCAATGAGATTAGAGGAGGGAAAGGGGTGTTACAGGGAGAGCTGGGAAGTGAATCAGGGGTACAGGCTGATACATTAGATAGGTACAAGGAAGGGTCGGATGCTTTATTCACCAGTAGCTCCTCCCAGCAGACAGGAGGGAGCCAATGAGATTAGAGGAGGGAAAGGGGTGTTACAGGGAGAGCTGGGAAGTGAATCAGGGGTACAGGCTGATACATTAGATAGATATAAGAAGGGGTTGGATGGTGTTTAGCAAGTGAGGGAATACAGGGATATGGGAAATAGCTCATAGTACAAGTTGATCCAGGGACTGGTCCCATTGCCATTTTGGAGTCAGGAAGGAATTTTTCCCCCTCTGAGGCAAATTGGAGAGGTTCAGATGGGTTTTCTGCCTTCCTCTGGATTAACTGGCAGTTAGGCAGGTTATAAATAGAATTAAAAAATTGAACTTGATGGACGTGTGTCTTTTTTCAACCTAACTTACTATGTTGTCCTACAGATAAACAAAACCCATGTATCTATTAGCTTTAACTATTACTTGAATTGATCAATATATCGGGCTGTACCACTTCTTTCAAGAGAGGAGAGTCACACCTTCACAGTCAAGAAACCCCTCTTTCTAATTCCAAGGGCCGGCCTCATGTCATCTGACAATATCTAAGAACACATGAGAGTTTATTGTATGGTCCCACGTGGAATTTATTAGTGCAGGGAACTCTCGCGCACAATTCCTTTCTCACTAGCAGCCCAGCCCCCATTATGTTACATCTTTACAGGACGGACCCTTCCAAGCCAGGCAAGTGTGTGATTAACAAATTAGCAGGATTTGGGGGTTTTTTGTATCCCCTTTCTATTCCTCTTCATCAAGCCTTAGGAATAGGTAGGGAATTCCCCGGCATTTCAGGTAGAAAAGTCACAGACATCCAATCATAATGAACTTCAGTGAAGTGTTAGATATTGTATCTCAACATTGTTGTTTTTTAACCTCTTTAAGAATACATGTAAGCTTTTATTATGTTATAGAATGGCCAATTCTTAGCAACTTTTCAAGTGGTCTTTATTTTTTATAGTTTTCAAATTATTTGCCCTCTTCTTCTGACTTAAACCTCTGCCTGGTTGTTAGAGTAATTAAGTCCCTAGCAACCAGATCGGGCTGAAATTCTAAACTGGAGAGTTGAACAAGGTATTTTAATTTATTATTCAATTCCATTCCAGCTCCTTTTTTTTTTTTTTTAAATAAAAATGTTAATTTTGATATTTGTTTGTGGGAGCTATTTTGTACTGGGGGGTCACACTAAGTCAATTCATTTTTCTCTTTCACCAGAACAAATTTTCTCTTTGTGTACAAATATTGGCTTTTTATTGTTTTTGGCAGCTGGGCAACTCCAGAACGTGGGTGAGACCGAGCGCTGACCATTTCTTTCTGTGTTTTGTGTACAAATTGTAGCCAAATATTGCCTAGGGCTGCCATTTAGCCTTTAACCCAGGCAATCACTTACAGCTCTAGTTAATTGGCTGGGGCTACAAAGCTCTTGTATTTCACTATAGCCCTGAGTTAAGGGGAAGTGCACCATGGCCTTATTACTCACATGTCACATGTTTACTGGGGGACTTGATTTGAAATGCACTAGAAACTTAAAATGAAAAGTGGCAGTTGAGTCGATATATTGGTGCATTTGTGAATATAGAGAGTGTATTTGCAGCAGTTTGTCAATTCCCCCCATAGAGTCTTGTGCTGGGGCAACAGCACGTGGCATCTTCTCCATGGGGTACCCTCGGGGTACAGTGGCCAACATGAGGTGGATCAGGGTGCTAGTGGGATATGTCAGTGGTGGAGACTATGGCATGTGACGTGCGCCCCCTTGTGGCAACCCAAGGACTAACCGTAAGAGATAATGTTCCCCCAGTAGCACAAACCCTTCCTTGGGAGATCCAGTTGGATTTAGGAGTCAGTGCCACAGCCATGTTGTACCCGAAGAAGAGATGCCAGGGAATGACCCCCAGCTATTGTGATTAAATACAGAAAAATGGTCTCCTTAGCGCCCCTAGCTGGTAGCACAGTGCAATTATAGTGTTGATTGGCTGGTATGTGGGCAGCGGCGACCAATGGGAGGCTCAGGAGCAAACAAATGACAGGAGGTATGGGCGTGTATTGGCAGCCTTAGTATTTATTGGGTACATTCAAAAAGGGCAAGTAGCAGGTGTGCAGGAGCCCAGCAGCAGCCCCAACATTCCAGTGCTTTGTGTTCTCCTCATTTAAGGGATATAAACCCAAAGTTATTATTTGCCTGTTGGTTAATATACCTCCTGTAAAGAGCAGCGTCTGCCACATATACAAGCACACGGGCACATATACACATGTACATAGACATATCAACCTCACACATACAAGCACACATATACTCACGCACACACACACAAAAGTATTCACCCCCCCCCTTGGATTTTTACCTATTTTTGTTAAATTCTAACCTGTAAATTAAAATTAAGACTTTTTCTTATTTTATGTGATGGATCTGCACAAAATAGTCTAAGTTGGTGAAGTGAAATGAGAAAAATATATATAAAAAAGAATTAAAAAAATAAAAAACTGAAAATTGGCATGTGCATATGTATACACCCCCATTGCCATGAAGTCCCTAAAAAATCCTGGTGCAACCAATTACCTTCAAAAGTCACCTAATTAGTGAAATGAAGTGCACCTGTGTGCCATGTAAGTGTCACATGATCTGTCAGTGTAAACACAACTTTTCTGACATGGTACCACAACAAAGCTGCCAAGAGAGGGTCGCCCCCCAAAACTGACAGACTGAGGGGCAAGGAGGGCATTAATCAGAGAGGCAGCACAGAGACCAAAGGTAACCCTGAAGGACTTGCAGAGTTCCACAGCAGAGACTGGAGTATCACAATAAGCCGTACACTCCATAGAGATGGGCTTTATAGAAGAGTGAACAGTAAAAAGTCTTAAAGTTAAAAATAAGTTTGAGTTTGCCAAAAGGCATGTGGGAGACTCCCCAAATGTATGGAGGAAGGTGCTCTGGTCAGATGAGACTAAAATGGAACTTTATCAGCCACCAAGGATAATGCTATGTCTGGTGCAAAGCCAACATATGCCAACATATGCCATCCTCCCAAGAACACCATGGCCACAGTGAAACATGGAGGGGGTGGGAAACTGGTCCGAGTCGAGGGAAAGATGGAGCTAAATACAGGGATATTCTTGAGCAAAACCTGTCAGTCTGCCTGTGATTTCAGACTGGGACGGAGGTTGACCTTCCATCAGGACAACGAAGCCCACCACTGAACTGCTGAAACAGGGGAACATTTAAATGTGTTGGAATGGCCAAGTCAAAGTCCAGACCTCAATCCAATTGAGAATCTGTGGTCAGACTTGAAGATTGCGGTTCACAAACATAAACCATCCAACAAGAAGGAGCTGGAGCAGTTTTGCCTTGAGGAATGGCCACAAATCCAAGTTCATAGAGACTTATCCAAAGCCACTTGCAGCTGTAATTTCATTTAATCTACAAACTACTGACTTTAGGGGGGTGAACAGTTATGCACGCTGAAGATTTCTGTTATTTTGTCCTATTGGTCATTTGCTTCACAATAGGGATGCACCGAATCCAGGATTCGGTTCGGGATTCGGCCTTTTTCAGCAGGATTCGGATTCGGCCGAATCCTTCTGCCCGGCCGAACCAAATCCGAATCCTAATCCTAATTTGCATATGTAAATTAGGGGCGGGAGGAAAATCACGTGACTTTTTGTCACAAAACAAGGAAGTAAAAAATGTTTTCCCCTTCCCATCCCTAATTTGCATATGCAAATTAGGGTTCGGATTCGGTTCGGTATTCGGCCGAATCTTTTGCAAAGGATTCGGAGGTTCGGCCGAATCCAAAAAAGTGGATTCGGTGCATCCCTACTTCACAATAAATAAAAACATCTTCAAAGTTGTAGGCATGTTCTGTAAATGAAATGGTGCAAACAAACCTTTTTAATTCCAGGTTGTGAGGCAACAAAACATGAAAAATGCCAAGGGGTGTGAAGACTTTTGCAAGGCACTGTATCAACCCCCACATATACTAGCACATGTTTGGCCCACGTACACAGACACACACGTATACACACACATGTACACACACACGTACACACACACATACACACACACGTACACACACACACATATCAACCCCCACACATAGACAAGCACACATTTGGGGCACACACACAAAAATGAGGGTACACACCATCTAATAACATGGTCAGGGTTCTACTGGGATATTGGAGTCAATTCCGGCTGATCTTGCCCATTACCCTTATATTGCACAAAACAGAAAAGGAGGTCGCCCGGGGGGACAGAATATCTGTCCTGATTCCATCACAAGTTACAGTGACATTCTCAGTCTCTAAAGCTACAAAATGAAATAATCCAATCTGACAAGTTTCCAGCACCCAAACGCTTGGCACCCACAGACACCACAGATATCAGATACCCCAGTTATGAGCACCTTTACTTACTTACTTCACTGGCAAACACAGTTCTGTGTACCCGCACATCCAACCCTAACATTTCCCTGAATGGCCCAATATAAGTTAATTAAGTAATTAGCTTGCACCCAGTACCAGAGAGACCCCACTGTACCAAGTCAGGACCCAAGAGAATCCTATTTAGTTCTATAGAACCATCCCTTGGTGCCTCAGACAGTTCTGTACTGATACCGACCCAAGAGAATCCTGGGAGTGTAAGTTCTATAGAATTACCTTTGGTGCCCCAAACAGGGCCAGTACCATATGCAGTGGGTTCAGTACTGATATCAGTCCAAGAGAATCCTGGGAGTGTAAGTTCTATAGAATTACCATTGGTGCTCCAGACAGGGCCAGTACCATATGTTGTGGGTACTGTACTGATACCGGCCCAAGAAAATCCTGGAAACCTACATTCTATATAATTACATTTGGGTTCATCATCCCACAAAACCAATTACAAGTCAATTAATTTCATATAATCTCTTTTGTTGGATGTGACTCTCCTTGTTAGGGTGCTAAACCCCACCTCCCAGCAGGTGTACTGGCGCAGTTGGCTATCCAGGCACCAATCAGACACAGTGAGGACATGTGCTCAACCAATGGCAGAGCTGAATTAGACTGGGCTCACTGCAAGGAACAAAGGTCTTTCTCATTGGCAAGGCCCAGTGATGCCTCTTCTTCCTCCTCCGTGTCTTCAAATTCTCTATCTTCTCGCTCCACAAGCTTCTCCCTGAGTGCCATCAGCATGTCACGGCTTTCGCTGGATGGCAGGTTGCACAGATAGTACTGCGGGGCAAATTGCACTAACCTTAGGGTAAAAAGTAATATAATGTAGTGTTCAGTAACCAACCTAATGACAGAGGAATCAACCCAATGAGACAGGAGTCAACCCAATGAGAAAGGAGTCTATCCAATGAGTGAGGAGTCTACATAATGAGAGAGGAGTCAACTCAATGAGAAATGAGCCAGCCCAAATAGAAAGGAGCCAACCCAATGAGAAAGGAGTCAACCCAATGAGAAAGGAGTCAACCCAATGAGAAAGGAGTCAACCCAATGAGAAAGGAGCCAACCCAATGAGAAAGGAGCCAACCCAATGAGAAAGGAGCCAACCCAATGAGAAAGGAGCCAACCCAATGGCAGAGATGTAAACCCAATGAGAGGAGCTAACCCATTGAGAGAGGAGCCAACCCAGTGAGAGAGGAGCCAACCCAGTGAGAGAGGAGCCAACCCAGTGAGAGAGGAGCCAACCCAGTGAGAGAGGAGCCCAACCAAATTAAAGAAGTTCCAACCCTATTAAATAGGTGCTAACCCAATAATAGAGGTACCAACCTAATGAGTAAGGGGCAAACCCAAGGGAACATACAGAAGCAGGGGAAAAAAAGTGAAGGCTCTAGAAAAGATACTCAATTTATAAACAGAGTTGGCAAAGGGTATTTTATGCTCAATCCTTTGGAATCATGAGGGGCCAATGTAATTTCTGCCAGTCACAAGGTTAGAAATCCCCACCGAATAGCACCCAGCTATTGGGAGAACCCACGGACTGGCACCCAGATATAGGTAGCACCCGCAGAATGGCACCCAACTATAGGGAGAACGTGCACAATGGCACCCAGCTATATGGAGCACCCACAGAATGGCACCCAGCTATAGGGAGAACCTGCAGAATGGCACCCAGCTATAGGGAGAACGTGCAGAATGGCACCCAGCTATATGGAGAACCTGGAGAATGGCACCCAGCTATAGGGAGAACCTGCAGAATAGCACCCAGCTACTGAGAGAACCCATGGACTGGCACCCAGATATAGGGAGCACCAACAGAATGGCAACCCAGATATAGGGAGCACCTGCAGAATGGCACCCAGCTATAGGGAGAACCTGCAGAATGGCACCCAGGTATAGGGAGAACCTGCAGAGTGGCACCCAGCTATAAGGAGAACGTGCAGAATGGCAACCCATAGGTCCCTTGCTTTTCAACTTGTTTATTAATGACCTGGAGGTGGCCATTGAAAGTACTGTTTCTATTTGTGCAGATGAGACTAAATTGTGCAGAACTATAGGTTCCATGCAGGATGCTGACACTTTGCACAGTGATTTGTCTAAACTGGAAAACTGGGCAGCAAACTGGAAAATGAGGTTCAATGTTGATAAATGCAGGTTATGCACTTTGGCAAAAATAATATAAATGCAAGTTATACACTAAATGGCAGTGTGTTGGGAATTTCCTTAAATGAGAAGGATCTTGGGGTCTTTGTAGATAACAAGTTGTCTAATTCTGGGCAGTGTCATTCTGTGGCTACTAAAGCAAATAAAGTTCTTGTATAAAAAAGGGCATTAACTCAAGGGATGAAACATAATTGTGTCTCTTTATAGGTCCCTGGTGAGGCCTCATCTGGAGTATGGGGGCAGTTTTGGACTCCAGTCCTTAAGAGGGATATAAATGAGCTGGAGAGAGTGCAGAGACTAAGTGCAACTAAATTGGTTAGAGGGAGGGAAGAGTTAAATTATGAGGGGAGACTGACAAGGTTGGGGTTGTTTTCTCTGGAAAAAAGGCGCTTGTGAGGGGACATGATTAGACTTTACAAGTACATTAGAGGACATTATAGACAAATAGCAGGGGACCTTTTTACCCATAAAGAGAATCACGTACCAGAGGCCTCCCCTTCAGACTAGAGGAAAAGAAGTTTCATTTAAAGGAACAGAGTAGGGGGTTCATCACAGTGAGGACAGTGAGGTTGGGGAATGCACTGCCGGGTGATGATTCAGTTAATGACTATAAGAGGGACTTAATACAAAGGCTATTGTGATACTAAGCTCTATAGTTAGTATAGGTATATAGAATGTAATTAAAAGTAGAGAGGGGTGTATGTATGGATGCTGGGTTTTCATTTGGAGGGGTTGAACTTGATGGACTTTGTCTTTTTTCAACCCAATTTAACTATGTAACCCAGATATAGGGAGCACCCGCAGAATGGCACCCAGCTATAGGAAGAACCTGCAGAATGGCACCCAGCTATAGGGAGAACGTGCAGAATGGCACCCAGCTATAGGGAGAACGTGCAGAATGGCACCCAGCTATAGGGAGAATGTGCAGAACAGCACCCAGCTATAGGGAGAACGTGCAGAATGGCACCCAGCTATAGGGAGAATGTGCAGAATGGCACCCAGCTATAGGGAGAACGTGCAGAACGGCACCCAGCTATAGGGAGAACGTGCAGAATGGCACCCAGCTATAGGGAGAACGTGCAGAACGGCACCCAGCTATAGGGAGAACGTGCAGAATGGCACCCAGCTATAGGGAGAACGTGCAGAACGGCACCCAGCTATAGGGAGAACGTGCAGAACAGCACCCAGCTATAGGGAGAACGTGCAGAACAGCACCCAGCTATAGGGAGAACGTGCAGAACGGCACCCAGCTATAGGGAGAATGTGCAGAATGGCACCCAGCTATAGGGAGAACGTGCAGAACGGCACCCAGCTATAGGGAGAACGTGCAGAATGGCACCCAGCTATAGGGAGAACGTGCAGAACGGCACCCAGCTATAGGGAGAACGTGCAGAACAGCACCCAGCTATAGGGAGAACGTGCAGAACAGCACCCAGCTATAGGGAGAACGTGCAGAACGGCACCCAGCTATAGGGAGAATGTGCAGAATGGCACCCAGCTATAGGGAGAACGTGCAGAACGGCACCCAGCTATAGGGAGAACGTGCAGAACGGCACCCAGCTATAGGGAGAACGTGCAGAACGGCACCCAGCTATAGGGAGAACGTGCAGAACGGCACCCAACTATAGGGAGAACGTGCAGAACGGCACCCAGCTATAGGGAGAACGTGCAGAATGGCACCCAGCTATAGGGAGAACGTGCAGAATGGCACCCAGCTATAGGGAGAACGTGCAGAACGGCACCCAGCTATAGGGAGAACGTGCAGAACGGCACCCAGCTATAGGGAGAACGTGCAGAACGGCACCCAGCTATAGGGAGAACGTGCAGAATGGCACCCAGCTATAGGGAGAACGTGTAGAACGGCACCCAGCTATAGGGAGAACGTGCAGAACGGCACCCAGCTATAGGGAGAACGTGCAGAACGGCACCCAGCTATAGGGAGAACGTGCAGAATGGCACCCAGCTATAGGGAGAACGTGCAGAATGGCACCCAGCTATAGGGAGAACGTGTAGAACGGCACCCAGCTATAGGGAGAACGTGCAGAACGGCACCCAGCTATAGGGAGAACGTGCAGAATGGCACCCAGCTATAGGGAGAACGTGCAGAACGGCACCCAGCTATAGGGAGAACGTGCAGAATGGCACCCAGCTATAGGGAGAACGTGCAGAATGGCACCCAGCTATAGGGAGAACGTGCAGAACGGCACCCAGCTATAGGGAGAACGTGCAGAATGGCACCCAGCTATAGGGAGAACGTGCAGAACGGCACCCAGCTATAGGGAGAACGTGTAGAACGGCAGGTGTTTGGGAGTACTCACATCTCAGGAAGGATTTCGGTGGCAATGCTGATGCAGTTATCCTGAGAAATAGTAAAATCGTGGTACAGGACCCAGGTTGGGGGTGGGCAGCACCCATAGTACACAGAGAAGGGGTGCAGATGTGCCACATGTTTGTGAGTCAGCATCAGATAATTGCCCTGTCCATCAACATCCCGCGCAACCTGAGAAATAAACAACAGCCTTAGTCTCCTGTGGGGTAACACAGAACTGGGGTCACATAAACCCCCTGCTACTGATATCCCCCCATGTTTAGAGAACTCTGAGAGGCAGTGACTCCCTAGTTATGTAAAATAAAAGGAAATGTGAGAGAATTCCTATATGAACCCCAAAATAATAAAGATATTCTGAGAAATTAGAAAATCTGGTGCAGTTTGACATCACTCCACCAATCCCTGCCCAGTGGATCACAGCCCATTCCTCCAATCCCACTCCAGTAAATCACAGGCCATTCCTCCAATCCCTGTCCAGTAAATCACAGGCCATTCCTCCAATCCCTGACCAGTAAATCACAGGTCATTCCTCCAATCCCTGTCCAGTAAATCACAGGCCATTCCTCCAATCCCTGACCAGTAAATCACAGGTCATTCCTCCAATCCCTGCCCAGTGGATCACAGGCCATTCCTCCAAACCCTGCCCAGTGGATCACAGGCCATTCCAGCAATCCCTGGGAAGTGGATCACAGGCCATTCCGCCAATCCCTGGGAAGTGGATCACAGGCCATTCAGCCAATCCCTGGGAAGTGGATCACAGGCCATTCCGCCAATCCCTGGGAAGTGGATCACAGGACATTCCACCATTCCCTGCCCAGTGGATCACAGGCCAATCCTCCAATCCCTGCCCAGTGGATCACAGGCCATTCCTCCAAACCCTGCCCAGTGGATCACAGGTCATTCCTCCAATCCCTGCCCACTGGATCACATGCCATTCCTTCAATCCCTGCCTAGTGGATCACAGGCCATTCCTCCAATCCCTGTCCAGTGGATCACAGGCCATTCCTCCAATCCCTGCCCAGTGGATCAAAGGCCATTCCTCCAATCCCTGCCCAGTGGATAACAGGCCATTTCTCCAATCCCTACCCAGTGAGTCACAGGTCCTTCCTCCAATCCCTGCCTAGTGGATTACAGGTCATTCCACCAACCCCTGCCCCATGGATCAAAGGCCATTCCACCAATTAAAGGCTGCCTGGTGAATAGATCTCTCCCTATGTACAGGTTCTGTCACTCGGTGCTTTCATCATGGAGACCTGATGGGATTTGCTCACCTTTAGGAACCCCCCAGAAATCAGCGATCGCTTGATATTACGGGTATTTTCTTCACTGAGGAAGTTGGGAGGAGACACTGGCAGTTGGATTCTTTGCAGCAGCTCTAGGAGTTCATTACGGAGCTTCTCTGCCTGCTGGAGTGCCCGGGGGCACAGGGCACATCGACTGCACCAATCCTCATCAGCTGCACACAAACAGGGGGTGAATCCAGGGCAATAACCACATACAGAGAGGCACAGGACAGGGCAATAAGCACATACAGAGAGGCACAGGGCAATAAGCACATACAGAGAGGCACAGGACAGGGTAATAACCACATGCAGAGAGGCACAGGACAGGGCAATAAGCACACACAGAGAGGCACAGGGCAATAACCACATACAGAGAGGCACAGGACAGGGTAATAACCACATGCAGAGAGGCACAGGACAGGGCAATAAGCACACACAGAGAGGCACAGGGCAATAACCACATACAGAGAGGCACAGGGCAATAACCACACACAGAGAGGCACAGGACAGGGCAATAACCACACACAGAGAGGCACAGGACAGGGCAATAACCACACACAGAGAGGCACAGGACAGGGCAATAACCACAGAGAGGCACAGGACAGGGCAATAACCACATACAGAGAGACACAGGACAGGGCAATAACCACATACAGAGAGGCACAGGGCAATAAGCACATACAGAGAGGCACAGGACAGGGTAATAACCACATACAGAGAGGCACAGGACAGGGCAATAACCACATACAGAGAGGCACAGGACAGGGCAATAACCACATACAGAGAGGCACAGGACAGGGCAATAACCACATACAGAGAGGCACAGGGCAATAGCCACATACAAAGAGGCACAGGGCAATAACCACATACAGAGAGGCACAGGACAGGGCAATGGCCACATACAGAGAGGGACAGGTCAGGGCAATAACCACATACAGAGAGGCACAGGACAGGGCAATAACCACATACAGAGAGGCACAGGACAGGGCAATAACCACATACAGAGAGGCACAGGACAGGGCAATAACCACATACAGAGAGGCACAGGACAGGGCAATAACCACATACAGAGAGGCACAGGACAGGGTAATAACCACATACAGAAAGGCACAGGACAGGGCAATAACCACATACAGAGAGGCACAGGGCAATAACCACATACAGAGAGGCACAGGACAGGGTAATAACCACATACAGAAAGGCACAGGACAGGGCAATAACCACATACAGAGAGGCACAGGGCAATAACCACATACAGAGAGGCACAGGACAGGGTAATAACCACATACAGAGAGGCACAGGACAGGGCAATAGCCACATACATAGAGGCACAGGGCAATTACCACATACAGAGAGGCACAGGGCAATAACCACATGCAGAGAGGCACAGGACAGGGCAATAACCACATACAGAGAGGCACAGGGCAATAAGCACATACAGAGAGGCACAGGACAGGGCAATAACCACATACAGAGAGGCACAGGGCAATAACCACATACAGAGAGGCACAGGACAGGGCAATAACCACATACAGAGAGGCACAGGACAGGGCAATAACCACATACAGAGAGGCACAGGACAGGGCAATAACCACATACAGAGAGGCACAGGGCAATAGCCACATACAAAGAGGCACAGGGCAATAACCACATACAGAGAGGCACAGGACAGGGCAATGGCCACATACAGAGAGGGACAGGTCAGGGCAATAACCACATACAGAGAGGCACAGGACAGGGCAATAACCACATACAGAGAGGCACAGGACAGGGCAATAACCACATACAGAGAGGCACAGGACAGGGCAATAACCACATACAGAGAGGCACAGGACAGGGCAATAACCACATACAGAGAGGCACAGGACAGGGTAATAACCACATACAGAAAGGCACAGGACAGGGCAATAACCACATACAGAGAGGCACAGGGCAATAACCACATACAGAGAGGCACAGGACAGGGTAATAACCACATACAGAAAGGCACAGGACAGGGCAATAACCACATACAGAGAGGCACAGGGCAATAACCACATACAGAGAGGCACAGGACAGGGTAATAACCACATACAGAGAGGCACAGGACAGGGCAATAGCCACATACATAGAGGCACAGGGCAATTACCACATACAGAGAGGCACAGGGCAATAACCACATGCAGAGAGGCACAGGACAGGGCAATAACCACATACAGAGAGGCACAGGGCAATAAGCACATACAGAGAGGCACAGGACAGGGCAATAACCACATACAGAGAGGCACAGGGCAATAACCACATACAGAGAGGCACAGGACAGGGCAATAACCACATACAGAGAGGCACAGGACAGGGCAATGGCCACATACAGAGAGGCACAGGGCAATGGCCACATACAGAGAGGCACAGGGCAATGGCCACATACAGAGAGGCACAGGGCAATAACCACATACAGAGAGGCACAGGGCAATAACCACATACAGAGAGGCACAGGGCAATAACCACATACAGAGAGGGACAGGACAGGGCAATAACCACATACAGAGAGGCACAGGACAGGGTAATAACCACATACAGAAAGGCACAGGACAGGGTAATAACCACATACAGAGAGGCACAGGACAGGGCAATAACCACATACAGAGAGGCACAGGACAGGGTAATAACCACATACAGAGAGGCACAGGACAGGGCAATAACCACATACAGAGAGGCACAGGGCAATAACCACATACAGAGAGGCACAGGACAGGGCAATAACCACATACAGAGAGGCACAGGACAGGGTAATAACCACATACAGAGAGGCACAGGACAGGGCAATAGCCACATACATAGAGGCACAGGGCAATTACCACATACAGAGAGGCACAGGGCAATAACCACATGCAGAGAGGCACAGGACAGGGCAATAACCACATACAGAGAGGCACAGGGCAATAAGCACATACAGAGAGGCACAGGACAGGGCAATAACCACATACAGAGAGGCACAGGACAGGGCAATAACCACATACAGAGAGGCACAGGACAGGGCAATAGCCACATACAGAGAGGCACAGGACAGGGCAATAACCACATACAGAGAGGCACATGACAGGGCAATAGCCACATACAAAGAGGCACAGGGCAATAACCACATACAGAGAGGCACAGGACAGGGCAATAGCCACATACAAAGAGGCACAGGGCAATAACCACATACAGAGAGGCACATGACAGGGCAATAGCCACATACAAAGAGGCACAGGGCAATAACCACATACAGAGAGGCACAGGACAGGGCAATGGCCACATACAGAGAGGCACAGGACAGGGCAATAACCACATACAGAGAGGCACAGGACAGGGCAATAAGCACATACAGAGAGGCACAGGACAGGGCAATAACCACATACAGAGAGGGACAGGACAGGGTAATAACCACATACAGAGAGGCACAGGACAGGGCAATAACCACATACAGAGAGGGACAGGACAGGGCAATAACCACCAGTGTTGGACTGGCCCACAGGGATACCAGGAAACCTCCCGGTGGGCCCAGGTGTCAGTGGGCCCTCATGTTGCTAAAGATTTGGCCTATTTCATGGCCATTCCCTATTTCTATGAGAACAAAGAGGCTAAATAGATGGAATAATAGATTATAGTATGTAAAGAAAAGAGACTTGGAGAATAGAGGTTGATTGAGGAGAAGAAGAATAATAGTACTGAGAGTGAGCCCCTGGTCTAAGATTAATTGGTGGGCCCCTGTTCAAAGGTTTTTGGGTGGGCCCCTGCTGTCCCAGTCCGACACTGATAACCACATACAGAGAGGGACAGGGCAATAACCACATACAGAGAGGGACAGGGCAATAACCACATACAGAGAGGCACAGGACAGGGCAATAACCACATACAGAGATGGGACAGGGCAATAACCACATACAGAGAGGCACAGGACAGGATAATAACCACATACAGAGATGGGACAGGGCAATAACCACATACAGAGAGGCACAGGACAGGGTAATAACCACATACAGAGAGGCACAGGACAGGGCAATAACCACATACAGAGATGGGACAGGGCAATAGCCACATACAGAGAGGCACAGGGCAATTACCACATACAGAGAGGCACAGGACAGGGCAATGGCCACATACAGAGAGGCACAGGACAGGGCAATAACCACATACAGAGAGGCACAGGACAGGGTAATAACCACATACAGAAAGGCACAGGACAGGGCAATAACCACATACAGAGAGGCACAGGGCAATAACCACATACAGAGAGGCACAGGACAGGGCAATAACCACATACAGAGAGGCACAGGGCAATAACCACATACAGAGAGGCACAGGACAGGGCAATAACCACATACAGAGAGGCACAGGACAGGGTAATAACCACATACAGAGAGGCACAGGACAGGGCAATAGCCACATACATAGAGGCACAGGGCAATAACCACATACAGAGAGGCACAGGGCAATAACCACATACAGAGAGGCACAGGGCAATAACCACATACAGAGAGGCACAGGGCAATTACCACATACAGAGAGGCACAGGACAGGGCAATAACCACATACAGAGAGGCACAGGGCAATAACCACATACAGAGAGGCACAGGGCAATAACCACATACAGAGAGGCACAGGGCAATAACCACATACAGAGAGGCACAGGACAGGGCAATAACCACATACAGAGAGGCACAGGGCAATAACCACATACAGAGAGGCACAGGGCAATAACCACATACAGAGAGGCACAGGGCAATAACCACATACAGAGAGGCAAAGGACAGGGCAATGGCCACATACAGAGAGGCACAGGGCAATAACCACATACAGAGAGGCACAGGACAGGGCAATGGCCACATACAGAGAGGGACAGGTCAGGGCAATAACCACATACAGAGAGGCACAGGGCAATAACCACACACAGAGAGGCACAGGGCAATAACCACATACAGAGAGGGACAGGGCAATAACCACATACAGAGAGGCACAGGACAGGGCAATAACCACATACAGAGAGGGACAGGGCAATAACCACATACAGAGAGGCACATGACAGGGCAATAGCCACATACAGAGAGGCACAGGACAGGGTAATAACCACATACAGAGAGGGACAGGAAAGGGCAATAACCACATACAGAGAGGGACAGGGCAATAACCACATACAGAGAGGCACAGGACAGGGCAATAACCACATACAGAGATGGGACAGGGCAATAACCACATACAGAGAGGCACATGACAGGGCAATAGCCACATACAGAGAGGCACAGGGCAATTACCACATACAGAGAGGCACAGGGCAATAACCACATGCAGAGAGGCACAGGACAGGGCAATAACCACATGCAGAGAGGCACAGGGCAATAACCACATGCAGAGAGGCACAGGACAGGGCAATGGCCACATACATAGAGGCACAGGGCAATGGCCACATAAAGAGAGGCACAGGGCAATAACCACATACAGAGAGGCACAGGACAGGGCAATGGCCACATACAGAGAGGGACAGGGCAATAACCACATACAGAGAGGCACAGGACAGGGCAATAACCACATACAGAGAGGCACAGGACAGGGTAATAACCACATACAGAGAGGCACAGGACAGGGCAATAGCAACATACATAGAGGCACAGGGCAATTGCCACATACAGAGAGGCACAGGGCAATAGCCACATACAGAGAGGCACAGGGCAATTACCACATACAGAGAGGCACAGGGCAATAACCACATGCAGAGAGGCACAGGACAATGGCAATAACCACATACAGAGAGGCACAGGGCAATAACCACATACAGAGAGGCACAGGACAGGGCAATGGCCACATACAGAGAGGCACAGGGCAATGGCCACATACAGAGAGGCACAGGGCAATAACCACATACAGGGAGGCACAGGGCAATAACCACATGCAGAGAGGCACAGGACAGGGCAATAACCACATACAGAGAGGCACAGGGCCATAACCACATACAGAGAGGCACAGGGCAATAACCACATACAGAGAGGCAAAGGACAGGGCAATGGCCACATACAGAGAGGCACAGGGCAATAACCACATACAGAGAGGCACAGGACAGGGTAATAACCACATACAGAGAGGCACAGGACAGGGCAATAGCCACATACATAGAGGCACAGGGCAATTACCACATACAGAGAGGCACAGGGCAATAACCACATGCAGAGAGGCACAGGACAGGGCAATAACCACATACAGAGAGGCACAGGGCAATAAGCACATACAGAGAGGCACAGGACAGGGCAATAACCACATACAGAGAGGCACAGGGCAATAACCACATACAGAGAGGCACAGGACAGGGCAATAACCACATACAGAGAGGCACAGGACAGGGCAATAACCACATACAGAGAGGCACAGGACAGGGCAATAACCACATACAGAGAGGCACAGGGCAATAGCCACATACAAAGAGGCACAGGGCAATAACCACATACAGAGAGGCACAGGACAGGGCAATGGCCACATACAGAGAGGGACAGGTCAGGGCAATAACCACATACAGAGAGGCACAGGACAGGGCAATAACCACATACAGAGAGGCACAGGACAGGGCAATAACCACATACAGAGAGGCACAGGACAGGGCAATAACCACATACAGAGAGGCACAGGACAGGGCAATAACCACATACAGAGAGGCACAGGACAGGGCAATAACCACATACAGAGAGGCACAGGACAGGGTAATAACCACATACAGAAAGGCACAGGACAGGGCAATAACCACATACAGAGAGGCACAGGGCAATAACCACATACAGAGAGGCACAGGACAGGGTAATAACCACATACAGAAAGGCACAGGACAGGGCAATAACCACATACAGAGAGGCACAGGGCAATAACCACATACAGAGAGGCACAGGACAGGGTAATAACCACATACAGAGAGGCACAGGACAGGGCAATAGCCACATACATAGAGGCACATGGCAATTACCACATACAGAGAGGCACAGGGCAATAACCACATGCAGAGAGGCACAGGACAGGGCAATAACCACATACAGAGAGGCACAGGGCAATAACCACATACAGAGAGGCACAGGACAGGGCAATAACCACATACAGAGAGGCACAGGACAGGGCAATGGCCACATACAGAGAGGCACAGGGCAATGGCCACATACAGAGAGGCACAGGGCAATGGCCACATACAGAGAGGCACAGGGCAATAACCACATACAGAGAGGCACAGGGCAATAACCACATACAGAGAGGCACAGGGCAATAACCACATACAGAGAGGGACAGGACAGGGCAATAACCACATACAGAGAGGCACAGGACAGGGTAATAACCACATACAGAAAGGCACAGGACAGGGTAATAACCACATACAGAGAGGCACAGGACAGGGCAATAACCACATACAGAGAGGCACAGGACAGGGTAATAACCACATACAGAGAGGCACAGGACAGGGCAATAACCACATACAGAGAGGCACAGGGCAATAACCACATACAGAGAGGCACAGGACAGGGCAATAACCACATACAGAGAGGCACAGGACAGGGTAATAACCACATACAGAGAGGCACAGGACAGGGCAATAGCCACATACATAGAGGCACAGGGCAATTACCACATACAGAGAGGCACAGGGCAATAACCACATGCAGAGAGGCACAGGACAGGGCAATAACCACATACAGAGAGGCACAGGGCAATAAGCACATACAGAGAGGCACAGGACAGGGCAATAACCACATACAGAGAGGCACAGGACAGGGCAATAACCACATACAGAGAGGCACAGGACAGGGCAATAGCCACATACAGAGAGGCACAGGACAGGGCAATAACCACATACAGAGAGGCACATGACAGGGCAATAGCCACATACAAAGAGGCACAGGGCAATAACCACATACAGAGAGGCACAGGACAGGGCAATAGCCACATACAAAGAGGCACAGGGCAATAACCACATACAGAGAGGCACATGACAGGGCAATAGCCACATACAAAGAGGCACAGGGCAATAACCACATACAGAGAGGCACAGGACAGGGCAATGGCCACATACAGAGAGGCACAGGACAGGGTAATAACCACATACAGAGAGGGACAGGACAGGGCAATAACCACATACAGAGAGGGACAGGACAGGGCAATAACCACCAGTGTTGGACTGGCCCACAGGGATACCAGGAAACCTCCCGGTGGGCCCAGGTGTCAGTGGGCCCTCATGTTGCTAAAGATTTGGCCTATTTCATGGCCATTCCCTATTTCTATGAGAACAAAGAGGCTAAATAGATGGAATAATAGATTATAGTATGTAAAGAAAAGAGACTTGGAGAATAGAGGTTGATTGAGGAGAAGAAGAATAATAGTACTGAGAGTGAGCCCCTGGTCTAAGATTAATTGGTGGGCCCCTGTTCAAAGGTTTTTGGGTGGGCCCCTGCTGTCCCAGTCCGACACTGATAACCACATACAGAGAGGGACAGGGCAATAACCACATACAGAGAGGGACAGGGCAATAACCACATACAGAGAGGCACAGGACAGGATAATAACCACATACAGAGATGGGACAGGGCAATAACCACATACAGAGAGGCACAGGACAGGGCAATAACCACATACAGAGATGGGACAGGGCAATAACCACATACAGAGAGGCACATGACAGGGCAATAGCCACATACAGAGAGGCACAGGGCAATTACCACATACAGAGAGGCACAGGACAGGGCAATGGCCACATACAGAGAGGCACAGGACAGGGCAATAACCACATACAGAGAGGCACAGGACAGGGTAATAACCACATACAGAAAGGCACAGGACAGGGCAATAACCACATACAGAGAGGCACAGGGCAATAACCACATACAGAGAGGCACAGGACAGGGCAATAACCACATACAGAGAGGCACAGGGCAATAACCACATACAGAGAGGCACAGGACAGGGCAATAACCACATACAGAGAGGCACAGGACAGGGTAATAACCACATACAGAGAGGCACAGGACAGGGCAATAGCCACATACATAGAGGCACAGGGCAATAACCACATACAGAGAGGCACAGGGCAATAACCACATACAGAGAGGCACAGGACAGGGCAATAACCACATACAGAGAGGCACAGGGCAATTACCACATACAGAGAGGCACAGGACAGGGCAATAACCACATACAGAGAGGCACAGGGCAATAACCACATACAGAGAGGCACAGGGCAATAACCACATACAGAGAGGCACAGGGCAATAACCACATACAGAGAGGCACAGGACAGGGCAATAACCACATACAGAGAGGCACAGGGCAATAACCACATACAGAGAGGCACAGGGCAATAACCACATACAGAGAGGCACAGGGCAATAACCACATACAGAGAGGCACAGGGCAATAACCACATACAGAGAGGCACAGGACAGGGCAATAACCACATACAGAGAGGGACAGGGCAATAACCACATACAGAGAGGCACATGACAGGGCAATAGCCACATACAGAGAGGCACAGGACAGGGTAATAACCACATACAGAGAGGGACAGGAAAGGGCAATAACCACATACAGAGAGGGACAGGGCAATAACCACATACAGAGAGGCACAGGACAGGGCAATAACCACATACAGAGATGGGACAGGGCAATAACCACATACAGAGAGGCACATGACAGGGCAATAGCCACATACAGAGAGGCACAGGGCAATTACCACATACAGAGAGGCACAGGGCAATAACCACATGCAGAGAGGCACAGGACAGGGCAATAACCACATGCAGAGAGGCACAGGGCAATAACCACATGCAGAGAGGCACAGGACAGGGCAATGGCCACATACATAGAGGCACAGGGCAATGGCCACATAAAGAGAGGCACAGGGCAATAACCACATACAGAGAGGCACAGGACAGGGCAATGGCCACATACAGAGAGGGACAGGGCAATAACCACATACAGAGAGGCACAGGACAGGGCAATAACCACATACAGAGAGGCACAGGACAGGGTAATAACCACATACAGAGAGGCACAGGACAGGGCAATAACCACATACATAGAGGCACAGGGCAATTGCCACATACAGAGAGGCACAGGGCAATAGCCACATACAGAGAGGCACAGGGCAATTACCACATACAGAGAGGCACAGGGCAATAACCACATGCAGAGAGGCACAGGACAATGGCAATAACCACATACAGAGAGGCACAGGGCAATAACCACATACAGAGAGGCACAGGGCAATAACCACATACAGAGAGGCACAGGACAGGGCAATGGCCACATACAGAGAGGCACAGGGCAATGGCCACATACAGAGAGGCACAGGGCAATAACCACATACAGAGAGGCACAGGGCAATAACCACATGCAGAGAGGCACAGGACAGGGCAATAATTGGATTTTTTGATACTCACCGTTAAATCCATTTCTCTGTAGTCGAAAGGGGGACACAGGGACCGATGGGTTAAGCTCCATCCTCCAGGAGGCAGGACACTTGATAATTAATTTAAGGGGCGTGGCCTACTTGGCTTAACCCCGCACACTGTGCTCAACAATCAGTTTGTTCCAAATTTAACTATATGTGTAACTGAACATTATAACCGATAATAACTATGACAGAATGAAAGCCAGGGACTATCCTGGACACGACCATCTGGTCAACGGCTCGTCCGAGGGCGGGAAGCCCTGTGTCCCCCTTTCGACTACAGAGAAATGGATTTAACGGTGAGTATCAAAAAATCCAATTTTCTCTGTCGTCTTAGGGGGACACAGGGACCGATGGGGACTTAAAGCAGTCCCAGAACAGCAGGGTGGGACGAGCCAATGAACGTAATTAATGTAGAACAGACTGCAACACCTTGCGACCGAAAGCGGCCTCAGCTGAAGATGTTGAGTCGAGTCTGTAAAATTTAGTAAAAGTATGAGTGGAGGACCAGGTAGCCGCTCTGCAGATCTGATCCAAGGAAGCGGCATTGCGCCATGCCGATGATGCTCCCATTGCTCTTGTGGAATGAGCTTTGACACCCTGTGGTGGTGTCCTTCTTTTAGACAGGTAAGCTTGTCTGATGGTTAGTTTGATCCACCTGGCAATGGTTGTCTTGGAAGCTGGAAGACCCTTACGAGGACCAACTGGAAGAACAAATAGTGTTTGAGATTTCCTAAAGGGCTTTGACCGTTCAAGGTACCACCGAAGTGCTCTGACAACGTCTAGATTGTGTAGGCGTCTTTCTTTGTCATTCTTGGGATCTGGACACAATGAAGGGACTATAATTTCCTGATTAATGTGGAAGGATGAAACCACCTTGGGTAGAAATGAAGGAACTGTTCGTAAAACTGCCTTGTCCTTGTGGAATACCAGAAATGACGGATCACAGGATAGAGCACTCAGTTCAGACACCCTTCTGGTAGACGAAATTGCCACTAAAAACACAGTCTTGTACGTGAGCCAGGTATCAGAAATTGAATGCATCGGTTCAAACGGTGGATCAAGCAAGGCCTCTAGCACCAGATTGAGATCCCAACCTGCAACAGGCGGATGAAATGGAGGACTTACATGTGTCACTCCCTGCAGAAAGGTCCGTATGGTATCCTCTGTTGCGAGCCGGTGTTGGAACAGAATAGACAATGCCGATATCTGTACTTTCAGTGAACTGAGTTTGAGGCCTAGTTGAAGGCCTCGCTGTAGAAAGGAAAGTATTCTAGGAATGTTGAGTTCCAGAAAAGTAAATCCGAGTTCTTCACACCAAGTGAAATAGGAAAACCACACCCTGTGATAGGACTTGGAAGAAGTCGGTTTCCGTGCTCTTAGCATTGTTGATATAACTTCTTCAGTTATTCCCTTTCTTCGCCAGATGTATGCCTCAACAGCCATCCCGTCAAAGCGAACAGCCCGGGATTGTGGTGTGTTACTGGGCCCTGGCTGAGCAGGTCTGGTCTGCACTGAAGCCGGATCGGTTGGTCTATCGACAGTTCTTGTAGATCGGAGAACCATGTTCTTCGAGGCCAATAGGGAGCTATCACGATTACTGTGATATCGGATTGTCTGATCTTCTTGAGGACTCGAGGTAGCATTGGAAGCGGAGGGAAGATGTACGCCAGGTTGAATGACCAGGGTTGAGTCATGGCGTCTACCCCTGCCGCTAGTGAGTCTCGGGATCGAGCAAAAAACGTGTGAACCTTTCGATTTGTTCTGGAGGCCATCAGATCTATTTGCGGTTGGCCCCAGAGATTCACTAGCATCATGAAGGCTTCCGGATGAAGTTCCCACTCGCCGGGTTGTACTTGATTGCGGCTGAGGAAATCTGCTTTTGTGTTGGACACACCTGGAATGTGAATGGCCGACAATCGGACTTGGTTGGTCTCGGCCCATCCCAAAATCAATTGTGCTTCCTTCAGTGCTGCTTTGCTGCGTGTTCCTCCCTGACGATTTATGTACGCCACTGTGGTGACGTTGTCGCTTTGTATGCGAACTGGTCTTTGGTGAAGACGGTGAGACCAATGTAGTAGCGCTAGCTTTACGGCCCTCAACTCTAGGATGTTGATGGGTAGTTTGGATTCCTCGAGAGACCATTGACCTTGTGCGGATAGGTTGTTCCATGTGGCCCCCCAGCCTTTTAGGCTGGCGTCTGTGGAAATGACATTCCAATTTGGAGTCGCCCAGGATTGACCGTTGGTCAAATTGTCCGTGATCAACCACCACTGGAGACTCTCCCTTGTTGTCTGAGAGAGACGTATTACTCGAGACAAGAGACCTCCTTTCCAAGCTGAGAGTATGTTCTCTTGCAAGGCTCGTAGGTGAATCTGTGCAAACGGTACCGCCTCGATGGTCGACACCATCAGTCCCAGTACTTTCATCGCCATGTGGACTGTCGGCCTCTGGTGTGAAAGCAGTGATAGTACTTGATCTCTGATCTTGTATTGTTTCTCTAGTGGAAGACATACAATTTGTGTCATTGTGTTGAATTCCAGGCCTAGGAATATCATCTGGTAGCTGGGCTGTAAATTGGACTTTGACCAATTGATGGTCCAGCCGAAGCTCTGCAAAAGTCGAATTGCCTTGATTAGATCCTCCTTGGCCTTCTCTTCTGATTTGGCTTTCAGAAGAAGGTCGTCCAGGTATGGTGTCACCGATATTCCTTGTAGGCGTAAGGTTGCTGCCGATACCGCCATGAGTTTGGTGAACACCCTGGGCGCTGAGGACAGTCCAAACGGAAGTGCCGCAAACTGAAAGTGTTGGTTCGCAAAGGCGAATCTGAGATATCTCTGGTGAGGTGCCCAAATCGGAACATGGAGGTATGCATCCTGGATGTCTAACGACATCATGAGCTGTCCGTGCTCCATTCCTCGTATCACTGAACGAAGTGTTTCCATCTTGAAACGAATGGACCGAATAAACCTGTTCAACTGTTTGAGATCTAAGACCGGCCTGAAGGACCCGTCCTTCTTCGGTACTATAAACAGATTGGAGTAAAACCCCAAGAATCTCTCCGGCTGTGGTACTGGTATAATTACCCCAGTGTTTTCCAGCTTGGTAATGCACTGTAGAAAGGCTTGAGCCTTCTTGGGATGAGATGGTACTCTGGACATAAGGAATTTCCTGGGGGGTAATTTTGTGAAGTCGAGGTGATAGCCTTCTGTGACTATTTCGTTGACCCATGCATCTGAAGAGTGATGGATCCACACCTCCCGGAATCGTAGTAGTTTGCCCCCTATTTGTTCTAGCGATTCCGGAAGGAATGCCCCGTCATGCTGAGGCAGACTTGTCTCCTGTGGGTTTGTTGAAGGGTTTGTTGGCCTTCCATGGAGGACGGCCCTTATCATTGGTCTTGCTCCGAAAGTGTGAACGTTGCGGTGGACTGCTTTTACGTGAGTAACGTCCGCTTTGGCCACGAAAAAATTTTCCACGTCTAGCTGTTCCTGTGGATCTATTCTTCGCCTGAGGGAGAAAGGTGCTTTTCCCTCCTGTTGCTTGTGAAATTATTTTCTCAAGTTCCTCTCCAAACAACCGTTGGCCCTTGAATGGCAACGAAGTTAGTGATTTCTTGGAACTCAGGTCAGCTGACCAGTTTTTAAGCCATAATGTTCTGCGTGCTGCTATGGACAGGGCTGATGTTCTAGCAGTGATCTGTGAGGTGTCAAGGGTAGTGTCACTGAGATAGGCAGCTGCTTCTGCAATAGTTTGAGCAGAAGACACTAGGTCAGTTCTGGGTACTCCTTCTTGGATGTCCTTGACCAGTGATTCCGCCCATGCTTGAATAGCTCTGGACACCCAGGCTGATGCTAAGCTGGGCCTCAGGGTTGAACCAGAGGACGAGTAGATTGCTCTTAAGAACCCCTCCAGCCGTCTGTCTGATGGATCTTTAAAAGCAGCCGCGTCAGTTACTGGCAGAGTGGTGGATTTTGACAGTCTGGATACTGGAGCATCCACTACCGGTGGATTTGTCCACTTCTCCACTAGGTCTTTGGAAAAGGGATAGGTTTTTGAGAACTTTCTTGTAGCTTGAAACTTTCGTTCTGGATTGTTCCATTCGTCTTGTATCATATCCATCAACTGCTCGTGTGATGGAAATACTATTGTGGATTTATGTTGTCTCTTGAATAATCTGGATGTTTCAGTTTGTTTTGGTGCTTGTGAAATATTGAGAATTTCGATCACCCCTTTAATGATTTTATCCACATCATGTTGGGAATCACGATCTCTGTCACCTTCTTGATTCTCCTCTTCCTCCCCTGAGGACACATCTGAGGGTAGGATTTCGCCTTCTGACTGGGAAGAAGGCTGATCTACAGACGACTCGTCTGGTGATGCATCCGCTAGGGTATTGCCTTTGGAATCATCAGAGCGTTTGCGTTTGGTGCTTGGTTTCTGACTAAACTTAGCCAAAGCCTTTCCTAAATTATCTGCAATGGCTGGAAGCCCTTGTAGAGATGCTAGGGATTGTGAAAGCTGAACTGCCCAGAGAGGGGCCGCCATATCTTGCACCCGGCTGGGCCCTGGCTGGTGTGGGGGAGTTCCTGACTCAGTGTTCTCTTCTTGTGCCCCAGTTGGAACAAGGTTGTCCCCTGAAGCTGCTGAATTAGCTTGTCCCATTGAACAAGGTCTGCACAGCGGTTCACTCTGACCCCCCGCAATTTTTGTCTGACATTTTGTACAAGTAAAATAGGTTACCTGTGCTGTGGTGGGTGCTCTCCCCCCCGCCCTGGTAAATAGACCCACTGGCCTACCTTCTGCCATGGAATCACCTGAGAGGTGAGACAGTGTGCAGGGCTGAAACAAGTAGCAGCTACTGTAACAGCAGATATCTGTGCTTTAGCAGATATAACAACAGGCCAATATGGTTCCGTTTTCACTTCCCTGCACTTGTTAGCACTCTGGAGTGTGTGAGCGCGCTCCTGGTAGCGTGTTCCGCAGCGTTTGTGGAACCAAAATGGCCGCTGGAACGCATTTGCGTTCCACTGCGGACCGGATCCAAAATGGCGCTGAGCGCCAAAACGCCGCGATGCCAGCCAGCCTCAGCCCTCCTCCTAACATGCGCCATACACGGAGCCTCTGTTGGAACTCCTCCAGCAAGGTATGCTGCTTAGCTTGCCTATGGGGACAACTAGAGGATAGAGAGATATATATATATCCTCCCCTAGTGAAGCAGACAAGTGAAGCTGTTAGGAGGGCAGCTGCTAGGTGCGGATAAGGAATGGGAAGGAGGGGGGGGGGGGGACCCCTGTGATAAACGGAGCAACAATAGCATAATGGCCATTGTAGAAACCATTCACCTACTGTACCTTCACTGCGGCCAGACCCTCTGTCGACCCAATGGACGCAGGCACTGTCTGGGTGGTCGTTATAGCTATTACGCTAGAAAGTGACCCCGGTGAAATTATCCATGATGGGGGTTAACCTTGAGGATGCAGGCAGCCCTGCTCCAGGTTTCACCCCGGGTGTCAGCGAATCTGACCGTAGAATATCTCCCACTCTAGGGAAGTCCATCCTCCTGGTAGCAGGACACTTGAAAAACTGATTGTTGAGCACAGTGTGCGGGGTTAAGCCAAGTAGGCCACGCCCCTTAAATTAATTATCAAGTGTCCTGCCTCCTGGAGGATGGAGCTTAACCCATCGGTCCCTGTGTCCCCCTAAGACGACAGAGAAAACCACATACAGAGAGGCACAGGGCCATAACCACATACAGAGAGGCACAGGACAGGGCAATAACCACATACAGAGAGGCAAAGGACAGGGCAATGGCCACATACAGAGAGGGACAGGACAGGGCAATGGCCACATACAGAGAGGGACAGGACAGGGCAATAACCACATACAGAGAGGCACAGGACAGGGCAATAACCACACACAGAGAGGCACAGGGCAATAACCACATACAGAGAGGCACAGGACAGGGCAATAACCACATACAGAGAGGCACAGGACAGGGCAATAACCACATACAGAGAGGCACAGGACAGGGCAATAACCACATACAGAGAAGCACAGGACAGGGCAATAACCACATACAGAGAGGCACAGGACAGGGCAATAACCACATACAGAGAAGCACAGGGTAATAACCACACACAGAGAAGCACAGGGCAATAACCACACACAGAGAGGCACAGGACAATAACCACACACAGAGAGGCAAAGGACAGAGCAATAACCAAATACAGAGAGGCACAGGGCAATAACCACATACAGAGAGGCACAGGACAGGGCAATAACCACATACAGAGAGGCACCGGACAGGACAAAAACCACACACAGAGAGGCACAGGACAGGGCAATAACCACATACAGAGAGGCACAGGGCAATAACCACATACAGAGAGGCACAGGGCAATAAGCACATACAGAGAGGCACAGGACAGGGTAATAACCACATACAGAGAGGCACAGGACAGGGCAATAACCACATACAGAGAGGCACAGGACAGGGCAATAACCACATACAGAGAGGCACAGGACAGGGCAATAACCACATACAGAGAGGCACAGGACAGGGCAATAACCACATACAGAGAGGCACAGGACAGGGCAATAACCACATACAGAGAAGCACAGGACAGGGCAATAACCACATACAGAGAAGCACAGGGTAATAACCACACACAGAGAGGCACAGGACAATAACCACACACAGAGAGGCAAAGGACAGAGCAATAACCACATACAGAGAGGCACAGGGCAATAACCACATACAGAGAGGCACAGGACAATAACCACACACAGAGAGGCAAAGGACAGAGCAATAACCACATACAGAGAGGCACAGGGCAATAACCACATACAGAGAGGCACAGGACAGGGCAATGGCCACATACAGAGAGGCACAGGGCAATAACCACATACAGAGAGGGACAGGACAGGGCAATAACCACATACAGAGAGGCACAGGACAGGGCAATAACCACATACAGAGAGGCACAGGGCAATAACCACATACAGAGAGGGACAGGGCAACAACCACATACAGAGAGGGACAGGACAGGGCAATAGCCACATACAGAGAGGCACAGGACAGGGCAATAACCACATACAGAGAGGCACAGGGCAATAACCACATACAGAGAGGGACAGGGCAACAACCACATACAGAGAGGGACAGGACAGGGCAATAGCCACATACAGAGAGGCACAGGACAGGGCAATAACCACATACAGAGAGGGACAGGGCAACAACCACATACAGAGAGGGACAGGACAGGGCAATAGCCACATACAGAGAGGCACAGGACAGGGCAATAACCACATACATAGAGGCACAGGGCAACAACCACATACAGAGAGGGACAGGACAGGGCAATAGCCACATACAGAGAGGCACAGGGCAATAACCACATACAGAGAGGCACAGGGCAATAACCACATACAGAGAGGCACAGGACAGGGCAATGGCCACATACAGAGAGGCACAGGTCAGGGCAATAACCACATACAGAGAGGCACAGGTCAGGGCAATAACCACATAAAGAAAGGCACAGGGCAATAGCCACATACAGAGAGTCACAAGACAGGGCAATAACCACATACAGAGAGGCACAGGGCAATTACCACATACAGAGAGGCACAGGACAGGGTAATAACCACATACAGAGAGGCACAGGACAATAAGCACACAAAGAGAGGCACAAGACAGGGTAATAACCACATACAGAGAGGCACAGGACAATAAGCACACAAAGAGAGGCACAGGACAGGGCAATAACCACATACAGAGAGGCACAGGGCAGGGCAATAACCACATATAGAGAGAGCAGAGCAAACAAAGTGGCAGTTACTGACTTACACTCCATGTACTTTTCATATATATTTATTAGAGTCATGTGATCTCCCTCTGGAACCTGCAGTTCACGGCGAGACTCCAACACTTCCACTGCATGTGGTGCAGGAAGGAAACAACGTGGTACAACTGTGGGGGTTCAGGAGTGGGGGGAAAAAAAGACACTTTATCGCATTCCTTTAATTGACATGCAAACTGTGTAACTCCAGTGAGCCATGCATGTAACTCCTCCCACTTATCCATATAACTCCTCCCTATAACCCCTCCCACTTATTCATATAACTCCTCCCTCTAACCCCTCCGATTTATCCATAACTCCTCCCTCTAACCTTCCACTGATCCTTATAATCCCTCTCAATAACACCTCCTACTGACCCCTACAATCACTCCCTATAACGCCTCCTACGAATCCCAATAACACCTCCTACTGACCCCTATAATCACTTCCTATAACTCCTCCTACGAATCCCAATAACACCTCCTACTGACCCCTATAATCCCACCCTATAACTCCTCCTACGAATCCCAATAACACCTCCTACTGACCCCTATAATCACTCCTTATAACTCCTCCTACGAATCCCAATAACACCTCCTAGTGACCCCTATAATCACTCCCTATAACTCCTCCTACGAATCCCAATAACACCTCCTACTGACCCCTATAATCCCACCCTATAACTCCTCCTACGAATCCCAATAACACCTCCTACTGACCCCTATAATCACTCCCTATAACTCCTCCTACGAATCCCAATAACACCTCCTACTGACCCCTATAATCCCTCCATATAACTCCTCCTACAGATCCCTATAACACCTCCTACTGACCCCTATAATTCCTCCATATAACTCCTCCTACAGATCCCAATAACACCTCCTACTGACCCCTGTAATCCCTCCATATAACTCCTTCTACAGATCCCAATAACACCTCCTACTGACCCCTACAATCGCTCCATATAACTCCTCCTACAGATCCCAATAACACCTCCTACTGACCCCTACAATCCCTCCATATAACTCCTCCTACAGATCCCAATAACACCTCCTACTGACCCCTATAATCCCTCCATATAACTCCTCCTACAGATCCCAATAACACCTCCTACTGACCCCTATAATCCCTCCATATAACGCCTCCTACAGATCCCAATAACACCTCCTACTGACCCCTATAATCCCTCCATATAACGCCTCCTACAGATCCCAATAACACCTCCTACTGACCCCTATAATCCCTCCATATAACGCCTCCTAGAGATCCCAATAACACCTCCTACTGACCCCTATAATCCCTCCATATAACTCCTTCTACAGATCCCAATAACACCTCCTACTGACCCCTAAAATCCCTCCATATAACTCCAACAGATCCCGATAACACCTCCTACTGACCCCTGTAATCCCTCCATATAACTCCTCCTACAGATCCCAATAACACCTCCTACTGACCCCTAAAATCCCTCCATATAACTCCTCCAACAGATCCCGATAACACCTCCTACTGACCCCTATAATCACTCCCAATAATAATTACTATAACTGCTCCTACTGATCCTTATAACTCCTCCTATTGATCCCCACAACACCTCCCCATAACTCCTCCTACTGATCCCTATTACTCCTCCTTTCTGATACGTATAACGCCTCCCCATGACTCCTCCTACTGATCCTTATAAATCCACCCTATTAAATTTACTACTGATCTCTATAACTCCTCCTACTGATCCTTATCATTCATACCTTTAAATCCTTCCTTCTGATGCCTACAACGCCTCCTTATAATTCCTCCTACCGATTCCTATAACTCCTCCTACTGATCCCTATAAATCCTTCCTATAACTCCTCCCTATAACTCCTCATACTAATCCCTATAAATCCTCGTTTCTTATACTTACTGTATAACGCCTCCCTATAACTCCCCCTACTGATCCTTTTAACACCTTCATATAAGCCCTCCTACAGATCCATATAACTCCTCCCTATAACTCCTACTACTGAGCCACATAAGCCATTACTAGAACTGCTCCTATTTTATCCATTCTATCGCTGCATAGAACTCGTGCCATTACCACTCAACATGGCTGCCAGAGTGAGCATCTCGCTGACGCATTGGAATTCACATGAGGCGAGAATTGATTTGGAGATCTGAGGATCCAGCGGAATCTCTGACATGATAATTCCAACTTCTGAGAGGTCTCCATCATCATCAAGAGCTGCCAGGTAATCCAGATCCTCCAAGGCCTGCATGAGTGACTCCGGAGCTACGGACCACAAGGGACCAATGTAACTCACAGTTACTGTACCACATCCTGCAGTGCTATATTCCACTCACTTTATTTATATATATATATATATATATATATATATATATATATATATATATATATATATATATATATATATATATATATATAAATAAATGTCTTATTGTGTGCCCAGAACATTCCTTCTCTGTATATTTGTATTTATACATATGGGAGGAGGTGCCATATTGATTCCCTTAGACAGTACAGTATGAGGGTATAGCTTATTGTGTGCCCAGAACATTCCTTCTCTGTATATTTGTATTTATACATATGGGAGGAGGAGGTGCCATATTGATTCCCTTAGACAGTACAGTATGAGGGTATAGCTTATTGTGTGCCCAGAACATTCCTTCTCTGTATATTTGTATTTATACATATGGGAGGAGGAGGTGCCATATTGATTCCCTTAGACAGTACAGTATGAGGGTATAGCTTATTGTGTGCCCAGAACATTCCTTCTCTGTATATTTGTATTTATACATATGGGAGGAGGGAGGTGCCATATTGATTCCCTTAGACAGTACAGTATGAGGGTATAGCTTATTGTGTGCCCAGAACATTCCTTCTCTGTATATTTGTATTTATACATATGGGAGGTCCTATAAAACTTGATGTCATATTCTGAGATTGCTGCTTGGATAACCAAAACCACAAGAATAAACACATGAAATATAACAAATTATTAACCTCAAAAGTTCCCCTTAGGGGACAGTTCCTGCTGAATTCTGCCTAGAACAGGGCTATGCTGCCTTCTAGTAAAGGGTATAAGACAACAGGATGGCTAATAACAGAAAACAAGAAAGGCTTAAACTATGTCAGTAACCACCACCTAGGGGTGCAGGTAAGGGGGCATTATTATACCCCAAGAGCAAGACAAGAGCACAATCACCTTTGCACGTTTAGCTGTGACAATGGGCACCAGGAGACACATTGATGCCCAAATGGACTGAAAGGGCCTGTGGTAAAGAGACAGTTGGCAGAATGTTACAAACAAGAACTGACACTCACCAGGCCGGTCAAGAAAGTCCCACTGGCCCATGTCAGCAACGTTCAGCCTCTTCAGCAGCAGCACCAGTCGGCTGAGATTCTCCTGCAGGATCCGAGGAGCAGAGAAATCCGTCATCTGGCTCTGATACACGGCCTCCGAGTACAAGCGATAGCAGACACCTACACAGAAATTCCTCAATGAATATTCCCGAAATCACTCCAGCACTGGCAACACTTCATCACAACTGCATCATTGTCACTTACTGTCACTGGCCTGGGCTCGCACACGTCGCATCTCTGCCTTGTCTTTACTGATTAACCCCCGCACCTGGAAATCCGCTCGGATACTGGGGTTGTAAATCTTTCCAGAAAAAAATGGAACAGAGTTAGAGAGGAAGGAAGACAGAGGGAAGGACAGAGTTAAAGAGGAAGGAAGAGAGAGGGAAGGACAGAGTTAAAGAGGAAGGAAAAGAGAGGAAAGGACAGAGTTAAAGAGGAAGGAAGAGAGGGGGAAGGACAGAGTTAAAGAGGAAGGAAGAGAGAGGGAAGGACAGAGTTAAAGAGGAAGGAAAAGAGAGGAAAGGACAGAGTTAAAGAGGAAGGAAGAGAGGGGGAAGGACAGAGTTAAAGAGGAAGGAAGAGAGAGGAAAGGACAGAGTTAAAGAGGAAGGAAGAGAAAGGGAAGGACAGAGTTAAGAAGGAAGGAAGAGAGACAAAGGAAGAGAGAGGAAGGAAGAGAGAGGGAAGGAAGGAAGGACAGAGTTAAAGAGCAAGGAAGAAAGAGGGAAGGACAGAGTTAAAGATGAAGGAAGAAAGACGGAAGGACAGAGTTAAAGATGAAGGAAGAGAGAGGGCAGGGAAGAGTTAAAGAGCAAGGAAGAGAGAGGGCAGGGAAGAGTTAAAGATGAAGGAAGAGAGAGGGCAGGGAAGAGTTGAAGAGTTAAAGAGCAAGGAAGAAGGAGAGAAGGACAGAGATCAAGAGGAAGGAAGAAAGAGGGAAGGGCAGAGATAAAGAGGAAGGAAGACTCTGGGGACTACTCAGCTTACATTCTGCTGTTCTGTCCCTGTATCTATGACATATCGGATGTGTGGGAGAGAGAAGGAGAGCTCTGATAGAGACTGTGAAAGGAAAACTCGCCGTTGGGTGCCAGAATGTCCCTGCAGGGCTTCGTACACACACTGCACCTCACTGCCGGAACTTTCTAAGAGGGTGAAAGGCACCAAATTTCCCAAACTGGGGTTCAGAGACAGGGCCTCGGTCAGAAGAGTAGCAGAGCACTGATAGGCCTCCTGCAGAGTAGGGAAGAGGCTTTAGTGGTCCTCATTATATATGATGCTGCCCCTATACACTACAGTACAACTCACCTCCTCACTAGGCAGAAACACCAGCACATCCCCAGGATCCCCCCTTCTGTGAATGTCCAGCACCATATGGCAGGCGGCCAAGGCACAGTCTGGAGACGTAGGGGGCCGATACACCACTTCACCCATTGGTGTCTTCTGTGGGACCCTCAAAACTGAGGCCTCCTCCCCTAAAAATCGAACCAGATGCGGCTCCAGCTGTGGAGATGTCACAACCACTAGGCGGAATTCCGGCCGCTGTACAACTACATCTTTCAGCAGCCCCAGCAAGACGTCCGACGGCACAGACCTCGCATCAGCTTCATCCACAACCACCAGCCCAGCTGATTCCAGCAATGGGTTAGAGGCCATCTCCTGGAGCAGCAGCGAATCCCAGGAGAATCTGCAGGAGGAACACAAAGCTATTCAACTGCACCCTCTATACAAGTCTCTGTTCTGCCCCAGTCTCCCTCCCCTCCCATTCGCCTGCCCCAGTCACTCTCAGAATGCCAAACAGACCCCTCAATGTGTTTAGGACTGCCCCCCCCCAGACACAGCTCTGAGCCCACTAGGGGATAAGCCCCACTATTTATTATATTCACTTCAGTTATTATTAGTTATGATTGTGCCCCAGACATAAATACCTCAAGATGGTGCTGGGGCCACTGCAGTCCTCCTGTGGCAATGAGAAGGCAACCTCGTGGCCCAAATTCAAATCCATCTCATCAGCAACTCGTAGCGCCAGGCTGAAGGCAGCAGTGCAGTGGGGCTCCGAGCAGATTATGGGGCCACAACAGAACTGCTGGGAAAGGGCAAACTCAGCGCACCACTGGGGTATCTGAAATACACACACAGGGTAAATCCGACTCAGACACACGTACTTTGCAGAGTACTTTGCATGGTACTTATAAAGCACAGACAGGTGATGAATTATGTGCGCATGAATTAGGGGCGCATGAATTAGGGGCGCATGAATTAGGGGACGTATGAATGAGAGATACATACTCACCCTTAAGCACACAATCTACAGTGGTGTGCAAAACTATTTGCCCCTTCCTGATTTCTTATTCTTTTGCATGTTTGTCACACAAAATGTTTCTGATCATCAAACACATTTAACTATTAGTCAAAGATAACACAAGTAAACACAAAATGCAGTTTTTAAATGAGGGTTTTTAGGGAGAAAAGAAATCCAAATCTACATTTTCATGTGTGAAAAAGTAATTGCCCCCTGAACCTAATAACTGGTTGGGCCCCCCTTAGCAGCAATAACTGCAATCAAGCGTTTGCGATAACTTGCAACGAGTCTTTTACAGCGCTCTGGAGGAATTTTGGCCCACTCATCTTTGCAGAATTGTTGTAATTCAGCATTATTTGAGGGTTTTCTAGCATGAACCGCCTTTTTAAGGTCATGCCACAACATCTCAATAGGATTCAGGTCAGGACTTTGACTAGGCCACTCCAAAGTCTTCATTTTGTTTTTCTTCAGCCATTCAGAGGTGGATTTGCTGGTGTGTTTTGGCTCATTGTCCTGCTGCAGCACCCAAGATCGCTTCAGCTTGAGTTGACCAACAGATGGCCGGACATTCTCCTTCAGGATTTTTTGGTAGACAGTAGAATTCATGGTTCCATCTATCACAGCAAGTCTTCCAGGTCCTGAAGCAGCAAAACAAGCCCAGACCATCACACTACCACCACCATATTTTACTGTTGGTATGATGTTCTTTTTCTGAAATGCTGTGTTACTTTTACGCCAGATGTAACGGGACGCGCACCTTCCAAAAAGTTCAACTTTTGTCTCGTCGGTCCACAAGGTATTTTCCCAAAAGTCTTGGCAATCATTGAGATGTTTTTTAGCAAAATTGAGACGAGCCTTAATGTTCTTTTTGCTTATGCAGGCCGTTTTTGCCCAGTCTCTTTCTTATGGTGGAGTCGTGAACACTGACCTTAATTGAGGCAAGTGAGGCCTGCAGTTCTTTAGATGTTGTCCTGGGGTCTTTTGTGGCCTCTCGGATGAGTTGTCTCTGCGCTCTTGGGGTCATTTTGGTCGGCCGGCCACTCCTGGGAAGGTTCACCACTGTTCCATGTTTTTGCCATTTGTGGATAATGGCTCTCACTGTGGTTCGCTGGAGTCCCAAAGCTTTAGAAATGGCTTTATAACCTTTGAAATTGAATTCAGATGTGATAAACCACAGTTAAGTTATTTTTTAACAAGGGGGGCAATCACTTTTTCACACAGGCCCATGTAGATTTGGAGTTTTTTTCTCCCTTAATAACGTAAACCTTCATTTAAAAACTGCATTTTGTGTTCAATTATGTTATCTTTGACTAATAGTTAACGGTTTTTGATGAGCAGAAACATTTAAGTGTGACAAACATGCAAAAGAATAAGAAATCAGGAAGGGGGCAAATAGTTTTTCACACCACTGTAGATCTATGTAGAGTATCTAGAGCAGTTACCTGAGTGACTATTTGGGGTTCAGGAAGGAAAGTAGACTAAGGAGACTGCCCAAGATGATGGATAGTTATGATAGTAATGTGCCCACCTGGGTGCTCTTGCCACATCCGGGGGTCCCACACACCAGCACAACGTTACTGCTCTGCAGACTCTCCAGGAACTGACACTTCATGTCCCAAATGGGCAGCAGGTGGCGCTCAGACAAGAGGTGGAAATAGCGGGAAGAGAAGGGCAGACCATCAAATGGGTTGAGCTCCAGGTCTCCTCCTTCTTCTTCTTCTTCTTCTTCTTCATGACTAGCCTCTTCCTTCTGCCCCTTCTCCCCCAGCAGAACATCCTGAAGATCGGGCACCTCACACTCCATCTGCTCCAAAAGAAGAGTCACATGGGCTCCACCTGGGCGCTCCCCTAAATGTACCGAGCTGAGAATTAGAGTCAGGAGAAATGACGGACAAAGAAGACCAATGCCAAAGAATCAGGGGGATGGACTGAGACTAGAGGGACCAACATGATGGGCAAAATTGGACTGATGGAATCCAGCATTGCAATGCAGGGGTGCAGAGAGAATATTTGGGTACAGTACAATATGGGCTGAGTGCATAGCAATGATGGGATGCAGAGAGAAAACTGGGGTACAGTATAATATAGGCTCAGTGCATTATAGCAATGCTGGGGTGCAGTATAATATGGGCTCAGTGCATAGCAATGCTGGGGTGCAGAGAGAGAATACTGGGGTACAGTATAATGAGGGCTCCGTGCATTATAGCAATGCTGGGGTACAGTATAATATGGGCTCAGTGCATAGCAATGCTGGGGTGCAGACAGAGAATACTGGGGTACACTATGATGAGGGCTCCGTGCATTATAGCAATCCTGGAGTGCAGAGAGAGAAAACTGGGGTACAGTATAATATGGGCTCAGTGTATAGCAATGCTGGGGTGCAGAGAGAGAATACTGGGGTACGGTATAATGAGGGCTCCGTGCATTATAGCAATGCTGGGGTGCAGAGAGAGAACACTGGGGTACAGTATAATGAGGGCTCAGTGCATTATAGCAATGCTGCGGTGCAGAGAGAGAATACTGGGGTACAGTATAATGAGGGCTCTGTGCATTATAGCAATGCTGGGGTGCAGAGAGAGAATACTGGGGTACAGTATAATGAGGGCTCCGTGCATTATAACAATGCTGGGGTGCAGAGAGAGAATACTGGGGTACAGTATAATGAGGGCTCCGTGCATTATAGCAATGCTGGGGTGCAGAGAGAGAATACTGGGGTATTTATTTATTATTATTAACATGTATTTATATAGCGCCAACATATTGCGTAGCACTGTAAAGTAAATGTGATTATACAACTACATCACATGAATTACATATATAGAATATATGGAGTAACAAACGTCACAATCAATACAGGTACAAAAAGGTGAGGAAGGCCCTATGCATAGGCATACAGTCTAAAGGGAAGGGAGTAATACACAAGGTGTGGGAGTGGGCAAGATCGAAGTAAGTGGGTGAGAAATGTGGTACTGTATGGGTTGTTGCATTTGGTAGTTAAGCAGAGTGAGTGGAGGCTTCTCGAAAGAAGTGCGTTTTCAGAGATTTTTTGAAAGTAGAAAGGTTGGGAGAAAGTCGGACAGACCGTGGGAGAGCGTTCCAGAGGAGGGGTGCAGCCCTTGCAAAGTCTTGAATGCGAGCATGTGAGGAGGTAATGAGAGAGGAGTTGAGTAGGAGGTCAGTAGAGGAGCGTAGTAAGAGAGTGGGTGAGTATATAGAGATGAGTTCAGAGATGTAGGGTGGAGCAGAGTTGTGAAGTGCTTTGAATGTCAGGGTCATTAATTTGAATTTGATTCTGAAAGGTAACGGAAGCCAGTGCAGGGATTGACAGAATGGCGAGGCAGAGGAGGAGCGGTTGCTGAGGTGTATGAGCCTCGCAGCAGTGTTCATTATGGACTGGAGAGGTGACAGTCTCTGGAGGGGGAGGCCAATTAAAAGCGAGTTACAGTAGTCTAGACGCGATATGATGAGAGTGAATAAGAATTTTGGCAGCGTCTTGGGTGATAAATGATCGTATTTTGGATATGTTCTTTAGGTGGAAGTGACATGATTTGATAAGTGACTGGATATGAGGAGTGAATGACAGGGCAGAATCTAGGATAACCCCAAGGCACCGGGCCTGGGGAGAGGGGGTGATAGTGGAATTGTTAACTATGATGGATACTTCGGGGATGCTACTGGTGTTATTTGGAGGAAAGAGAACCATTTCAGTTTTGGAGAGGTTTAATTTAAGGTAGCGTTGCGACATCCAGGTAGAGATAGCGGACAGGCAGGAGGAGACGCGAGTTAGGAGTTCTGGGTTGAGATCAGGAGATGAGAGATAGATCTGAGTATCGTCAGCATAGAGGTGGTAGTGGAAACCGTACGAATTTATTAGTTTGCCAAGGGAGGAAGTGTAGAGGGAGAATAGTAATGGTCCTAGGACAGAGCCTTGAGGAACTCCAACAGAAAGAGGTAGGGGAGAAGATGATACTCCATTGTAGGAGACACTGAAGGAACGATTGGTGATGTAAGAAGAGAACCAGGACAGGGCTGTGTCACGAAGGCCAAGCGACTGGAGGGACTGGAGGAGGAGAGGGTGATCTACAGTGTCAAATGTGGCTGAGAGATCAAGCAGTATTAGTAGTGAGAAATGATTGTTGGCTTTTGCGGTTAAAAGGTTATTAGTTAGTCGAGTCAGGGCAGTTTCCGTGGAGTGTTGTGGCTTAAAACCAGATTGTAGGGGGTCTAGCAGGTTATTGTCAGAGAGGAATGAGGTAAGTCGGTTGTAGACTAGGCGCTCAAGTAGTTTAGAGATGAAAGGTAGCAGAGAGATAGGTCGGAGGTTGTCAAGATTGGAGGGATCAAGAGAGGGTTTTTTCAGAATGGGGGTGACAAGAGCATGTTTTAGTTGAGAAGGAAACAGTCCAGTTGAGAGCGAAAGATTAAATTAAATAGGCTTTGATTAGACCAGGATTGGTATTGCGGAGAAGTTTTGAGGGAATTGGATCAAGCGAGCAGGTGGTAAGGTGAGAAGAGGCCAGAAGCTTTGAGATTCCTCATCAGTGACAGGGGTGAAGGAGCACAGGAGAGACTGGGGAGTGTAGAGGGAGGGTGGTGGAAGTCTAGGGGGGTTGAGTAGTGTAATGTCCCTTCTGATAGTGTCAATTTTGTTTTTGAAGTGCTCAGCAATATCTTGAGCAGAGACAGATGTGCATGGAGGGGGTGGAGAAGGGGAAAGGAGAGTGTTAAAGGTGGAGAAAAGTTGTGCTGTTTTTTTAGAAAGGGAGTTAATGAGTGAAGTAAAGTATGTTTGTTTGGCTTGGAAGAGGCTGGTGTTAAAGGAGCGCAGGGCAGATTTGTAGCTCCAAAAGTCTCATTCTGAACGGGATTTGCGCCAGCGACGCTCAAGTGCACGTGAATGTCTTTGGAGCTTTTGTATGAGCAGTATGTCAAGGTTGAAGTGGTTTGGGTCTAGAACGTTTAGTTTTTATAGGAGCAGCTCATTTAGGGCAGTGGTGAGAGGACTATAGTAGACAGAGGTAGCCACATTAGGACATGAGATGGCTGAGATATTAGAGTGAAGAGAGTCAAAGGAAGAAGAGAGATGTGACACGTCTACAGCTTGCAAGTCACGATAAGTACGTGTTTGGGGAATAGCAGGGGGTGAGGAGGGAGTTAGTGAGAGTTGAAATGTTGTGATAAGAGAGGTGAAAACATTAAATAAGTAATATGGTGGTTGAACAGAGTCTGGTAAATATGAGATCCAGAGCATTACCATTGGAGTGAGAGGGGGAGTCTGAGCACAAAGATAAGCCTAGGGAGGAGGTTAGTGAAAGAAGTTTAGAGACAGAAGAGTTGTTAATGTTGTTAACGGGTATATTAAAGTCACCTAATATGATGGATGGGATGTTAGATGAAAGAAAGTAAGGAAGCCAGGCAGCAAAGTTGTCCAGAAATTGTGCAGTTGCTCCTGGTGGTGGATATATAAGAGCAATGCAGAGTGAAACAGGAGAAAAGAGCCTAATGCAGTGAGACTCAAATGAGGAGAATGATAGAGAGGGAACAGGTGGAAGAAGTATAAAAGTACAGCGGGGAGAGAGAAGCAAACGTAGCCCACCTCCAGGTCTGTTACCAGGTGTGGGAGTATGAGTAAGTATGAGTAAGTATGAGTAAGTATGAGTAAGGTGTAGCCCCCATAGGACAGGGCAGCAGGTGAGGCAGTGTCAGTAGGAGAGAGACAGGTGTCAGTAAGTGCGAGTAGGTTAAAGGAATTTACAATGAAATGGTCGTGTATAGCGGTGAGCTTGTTGCAGACAGATCTGACATTCCAGAGAGCACAGGAAAGATTAACTGGGTTTTTGGGTATAGGAGTAAGAGTTCTGTACTGTTTGAATTTGCTCCGGAGAGAAGGAGCTTGTGGTCGTGATATAACTGGGATGGGGTAAGGGCCAGGGTTTGGGGAAATGTCCCCAGCTGCCAGTAATAGAAAGGAAAGAAAGACTAAGTGTGAGTGGGATTTATAAGTCCTTGGTTTGTATGAAAAGGAGGAGTTTTGTGGAATAGCTGAACAGAGTACTTTATATACTTCATGTGTGGAGAGGGAAGGAGAAGAGAGAGGCTGAGATTTGTATAGAACTGGGATTTGTCAGAGGAGGTAGTGAAAAATGTTTTATGAAGCATGAGAGTGAGAGGAGGAGAAATACAGGATAAAGTATGTTTGGAGTAAGAAGTAACAAACTAGCAGGTACAAACAAATCTGTTTTCTTCTTCTCCCAGATGGTTCACTGTTGATTGCAGGGGAATCCGGTTCCTTTTGCCTTGTCAATGCCTTGTCCAACTGTCTTGTTTAACTGTCATTTCTAAGCACTTGTGAAATTTTAGCACTTAAGAAATGTTAGCACGAGTGCCATCCTCAATACTGGGTCTGAATTTATATGTAGCTGATTGGGAAAACCAGAGCCTAATTAATCAATTAAACAGCTATCAAAGGGCAGAGTTTTACAGACACCAGAACCAGGATTGGGGCTATAAAAATATCTCTTGTTCACGGGGGAGTGGGACACAGATGTGCTTGAGATATTATCAAAGAACTAAAGTAGAATAGGCCTGACAGACAAAAGTTATTGGGGTTAACAAATACAAGTAGGGATATAGCAGAATTACCAGAATAAACAGTTGCAGTATATGGATATGGCAGTGTATGGATATAGCAGAATTACCTGTAGGAATGAGAAGAGATAGGAGTTAGTTCCATGGAACTGTCTTGTTTAACTGTCATTTCTAAGCACTTGTGAAATTTTAGCACTTAAGAAATGTTAGCACTCGTGCCATGCCCTAGACACGAGGGGTACAGTATAATGAGGGCTCCGTGCATTATAACAATGCTGGGGTGCAGAGAGAGAATACTGGGGTACAGTATAATGAGGGCTCCGTGCATTATAACAATGCTGGGGTGCAGAGAGAGAATACTGGGGTACAGTATAATGAGGGCTCCATGCATTATAACAATGCTGGGGTGCAGAGAGAGAATACTGGGGTACAGTATAATGAGGGCTCAGTGTATAGCAATGCTGGGGTGCAGAGAGAGAATACTTGGGTACAGTATAATGAGGGCTCCGTGCATTATAGCAATGCTGGGGTGCAGAGAGAGAATACTGGGGTACAGTATAATGAGGGCTCCGTGCATTATAGCAATGCTGGGGTGCAGAGAGAGAATACTGGGGTACAGTATAATAAGGGCTCAGTGTATAGCAATGCTGGGGTGCAGAGAGAGAATACTGGGGTACAGTATAATGAGGGCTCCGTGCATTATAACAATGCTGGGGTGCAGAGAGAGAATACTGGGGTACAGTATAATGAGGGCTCCATGCATTATAACAATGCTGGGGTGCAGAGAGAGAATACTGGGGTACAGTATAATGAGGGCTCAGTGTATAGCAATGCTGGGGTGCAGAGAGAGAATACTTGGGTACAGTATAATGAGGGCTCCGTGCATTATAGCAATGCTGGGGTGCAGAGAGAGAATACTGGGGTACAGTATAATGAGGGCTCCGTGCATTATAGCAATGCTGGGGTGCAGAGAGAGAATACTGGGGTACAGTATAATAAGGGCTCAGTGTATAGCAATGCTGGGGTGCAGAGAGAGAATACTGGGGTACAGTATAATAAGGGCTCAGTGTATAGCAATGCTGGGGTGCAGAGAGAGAATACTTGGGTACAGTATAATGAGGGCTCAGTGCATTATAGCAATGCTGGGGTGCAGAGAGAGAATACTGGGGTACAGTATAATGAGGGCTCCATGCATTATAACAATGCTGGGGTGCAGAGAGAGAATACTGGGGTACAGTATAATGAGGGCTCCATGCATTATAACAATGCTGGGGTGCAGAGAGAGAATACTGGGGTACAGTATAATGAGGGCTCCATGCATTATAACAATGCTGGGGTGCAGAGAGAGAATACTGGGGTACAGTATAATGAGGGCTCCGTGCATTATAGCAATGCTGGGGTGCAGAGAGAGAATACTGGGGTACAGTATAATAAGGGCTCAGTGTATAGCAATGCTGGGGTGCAGAGAGAGAATACTTGGGTACAGTATAATGAGGGCTCCGTGCATTATAGCAATGCTGGGGTGCAGAGAGAGAATACTGGGGTACAGTATAATGAGGGCTCCGTGCATTATAGCAATGCTGGGGTGCAGAGAGAGAATACTTGGGTACAGTATAATGAGGGCTCAGTGCATTATAGCAATGCTGGGGTGCAGAGAGAGAATACTGGGGTACAGTATAATGAGGGCTCAGTGTATAGCAATGCTGGGGTGCAGAGAGAGAATACTGGGGTACAGTATAATGAGGGCTCAGTGTATAGCAATGCTGGGGTGCAGAGAGATAATACTGGGGTACAGTATAATGAGGGCTCCGTGCATTATAGCAATGCTGGGGTGCAGAGAGAGAATACTGGGGTACAGTATAATGAGGGCTCAGTGTATAGCAATGCTGGGGTGCAGAGAGAGAACACTGGGGTACAGTATGAGGGCTCAGTGCATTATAGCAATGCTGGGGTGCAGAGAGAGAATACTGGGGTACAGTATAATGAGGGCTCAGTGTATAGCAATGCTGGGGTGCAGAGAGAGAATACTGGGGTACAGTATAATGAGGGCTCAGTGTATAGCAATGCTGGGGTGCAGAGAGAGAATACTGGGGTACAGTATAATGAGGGCTCCGTGCATTATAACAATGCTGGGGTGCAGAGAGAGAATACTGGGGTACAGTATAATGAGGGCTCAGTGTATAGCAATGCTGGGGTGCAGAGAGAGAACACTGGGGTACAGTATGAGGGCTCAGTGCATTATAGCAATGCTGGGGTGCAGAGAGAGAATACTGGGGTACAGTATAATGAGGGCTCAGTGTATAGCAATGCTGGGGTGCAGAGAGAGAACACTGGGGTACAGTATAATGAGGGCTCAGTGTATAGCAATGCTGGGGTGCAGAGAGATAATACTGGGGTACAGTATAATGAGGGCTCCATGCATTATAGCAATGCTGGGGTGCAGAGAGAGAATACTGGGGTACAGTATAATGAGGGCTCCGTGCATTATAGCAATGCTGGGGTGCAGAGAGAGAATACTGGGGTACAGTATAATGAGGGCTCAGTGTATAGCAATGCTGGGGTGCAGAGAGATAATACTGGGGTACAGTATAATGAGGGCTCAGTGTATAGCAATGCTGGGGTGCAGAGAGATAATACTGGGGTACAGTATAATGAGGGCTCAGTGTATAGCAATGCTGGGGTGCAGAGAGAATACTGGGGTACAGTATAATATGGGCAGAGCAGAAATACAACAGGAATATAAAGTCTGTACCTGTTTCTTTTCTTCCTGTCTCCTCTCAGTACAGCTGTTTGACCGCTTCCCGTCATGTGGTCAAGCCATGCGGATTTTGATTGGACAAGTTAAAAGGCGGGGTTGCACGGCCATCTTGCTACCCCCTAGAAAACCCTTTACCACATTACGGCGCGCGTAGAAGCTTACGGTTACGTACAACGCATGGGCACGGCGTGGCACTATGCCTTCTGGGTCTTGTGGTTTACTCTTATAATCCGGTTTTTCGCATCTTTGCACTACAATTCCCAAAATACACTGAGCAGCCATTCAGGAGGCGCACGTCAGGATGAGACATGGCGGCTCTGGTAGTAGTAAGATGGCGGTAGAGGAAAGAGGAAAGAATGGAGTGACAGGAGACACAGTCTGTGGCAGCTCCTCCTATATCCCCCTCCTCTTGTTATATCCCCTCCTCTTGTTGTATCCCCTCCTCTTGTTATATCCCCCCTCTTGTCATACCCCCCTCTTGTTATATCCCCCTTCTTGTTATATCCCCCCTCTTGTTATACCCCCTCCTCTTGTTATACCCCCCTCTTGTTATATCCCCTCCTCTTGTTGTATCCCCTCCTCTTGTTATATCCCCCCTCTTGTCATACCCCCCTCTTGTTATATCCCCCTTCTTGTTATATCCCCCCTCTTGTTATACCCCCTCCTCTTGTTATACCCCCCTCTTGTTATATCCCCTCCTCTTGTTATATCCCCCCTCTTGTTATATCCCCTCCTCTTGTTATATCCCCCCTCTTGTTATACCCCCTCCTCTTGTTATACCCCCCTCTTGTTATATCCCCCCTCTTGTTATCCCCCCCTCTTGTTATCCCCCCTCCTCTTGTTATACCCCCCTCTTGTTATATCCCCCCACCCTCTTGTTATATCCCCCCTCTTGTTATATCCCCTCCTCTTGTTATATCCCCCCTCTTGTTATACCCCCCTCTTGTTATATCCCCCCTCTTGTTATATCCCCCCACCCTCTTGTTATATCCCCCCCTCTTGTTATATCCCCCCTCTTGTTATATCCCCTCCTCTTGTTATATCCCCCCTCTTGTTATATCCCCCCACCCTCTTGTTATATCCCCCCACCCTCTTGTTATATCCCCCCTCTTGTTATATCCCCCCCTCTTGTTATATCCCCTCCTCTTGTTATATCCCCCCCTCTTGTTATATCCCCCCCTCTTGTTATATCCCCCCTCTTGTTATATCCCCCCTCTTGTTATATCCCCCTCTTGTTATATCCCCCTCTTGTTATATCCCCCTCTTGTTATATCCCCCTCTTGTTATATCCCCCCCTCTTGTTATATCCCCCCCTCTTGTTATATCCCCCCTCTTGTTATATCCCCCCTCTTGTTATATCCCCCCTCTTGTTATATCCCCCCTCTTGTTCTGCCCCCCTCTTGTTATGTCCCCCCCTCTTGTTATGTCCCCCCTCTTGTTATGTCCCCCCTCTTGTTATATCCCCCCTCTTGTTCTATCCCCCTCTTGTTCTATCCCCCCTCTTGTTCTATCCCCCCTCTTGTTCTATCCCCCCTCTTGTTCTATCCCCCCTCTTGTTCTATCCCCCCTCTTGTTCTATCCCCCCCTCTTGTTATATCCCCCCCTCTTGTTCTATCCCCCTCTTGTTCTATCCCCCTCTTGTTCTATCCCCCTCTTGTTATATCCCCTCCTTTGTTCTATCCCCCCTCTTGTTATATCCCCCTCTTGTTATATCCCCCCCCATTTTCTATCCCCCCTCTTTTTCTATCCCCCCTCTTTTTCTATCCCCCCTCTTGTTCTATTCCCCCTCTTGTTCTATCCCCCTCTTGTTCTATCCCCTCCCTTGTTCTATCCCCTCCCTTGTTCTATCCCCCCTCTTTTTCTATCCCCCCTCTTTTTCTATCCCCCCTCTTGTTCTATTCCCCCTCTTGTTCTATTCCCCCCTCTTGTTCTATCCCCCTCTTGTTCTATCCCCTCCCTTGTTCTATCCCCCCTCTTGTTCTATTCCCCCTCTTGTTCTATTTCCCCTCTTGTTCTATTTCCCCTCTTGTTCTATTCCCCCCTCTTGTTCTATTCCCCCCTCTTGTTCTATTCCCCCCTCTTGTTCTATCCCCCCTCTTGTTCTATCCCCCCCTCTTGTTCTATCCCCCCCTCTTGTTCTACCCCCCTCTTGTTCTATCCTCCTCTCTTGTCCTACCTATCTCCCCCCTTTTGTTCTATCCCCCCCCCCTCTTGTTCTATCCCCCCTCTTTTGTTGCCATATGTACCGAATAAAAGGTTTTTTTTTGTTTGTTTTTTACTTAACATAAACCGGTGCTGTGCTTGAGGTTTTCTACAGTACATGAGTGGATGGTGGCCATTGACTGCACCTGCACTGGAAAAGTTTTTCATGAATGAAAACGTGAAAACGGAGCTGACCTAATTAAGTTTACAACTGATTTACATAGCCAGAGAGAGCGAATGCACCATCTTTCAAAAAATGTTTCAGAATTATCTTTGTTCTTAACGTGAGACCATTGAGAGTGAATAAAGTGATGTATTTGTTGTAGCCTAATTCTTTCCACTAGTGGGATAGTGATCTTATCTGTGAGCTGTTGTAAGGAAAGGAGACCCGAAGATGAACAGAGCTGCCCTACTGCCCCGATCAGACCACCACTTCAATTGTGGAACTTGAAGACCTGGGATAAACTGAGGATTCCAAAGTATAGGTGCTGCAGGACTATGGGGGGATCCCAAATGTAATATCTTATTTGAAATATCCCAAAGTTTCAAAGTATGCTGAAGGCACCTACTAGCCTGTTTGGGTCTCTTCCATAGAGGGCATCAGATTAGTGCGGTATTAGAATAAGGCTGGGTGAAGGTGGCTTCCAAAGAAACCCAATGAGGTCTGTCCTCTAAGGACTGCAGGGTAAGAACCTGTGCTAGTTGGGCAGCCCTATAATAAAAGGAACTCGTTGGGAGGCCCAGGCCACCCCCATTCCTAGGTTGATATAGACTAAGTTTATTTAACCTTGGTGTTTTCATAGCCAAGACAAATATTACAATCGTAGATTCAAACTTTTCTAAGTGCCCTGCAGGCTTTGGTAAAAGTGTAATTTTAAATGAATTTATACAGTGAAATCTCCATTTCTCTAAGAGGGAAGACAAAGCTTTAAACATTGGTGACTAATTAAATTTATATAGGTGATAGTAAGAACTTGTTAGTTTGATACCCAATAGGGAAATGTAATTAGGATGCCAATTAAATTTGAAATTGAGTTGGAGCAGTTTTTTACTTCATGTGGGAGGTTAATGTTCAATGCTTCAGTTTTATTGTGGTTGATCCGTAGTCCTGAAATAGTCCCAAATATGTCTCAGAGGCTGTATAAATTAGGGAGCGAGATCAAAGGCCATCAGCAAAGAGACTGATTTTATGGTGCTCCCCTCCCGCTTCAATGCCAACAATATTAAGATTAGATCGAATGGCAATAGCCAATGGTTCAATAGCCAAATTAAATAGGGTTGGGAAAGGTGGCAACCCTGACGAGTCCCCCTACTATCTGGAAGAGAAGCCCATTATGTTAACTGCAGCAGAAGAGGCATTATATAAAGCTTTAACCCATGTTAATAAATTGGAACCAAACCCCCATTTTTCTAATGCATAGTAAAGGTAGTCCCAGGATAAAGAGTCAAAAGCCTTGTGTATGCCTAATTTGAGGACCATAGACTTAACATCATCTACTTTACTATGACCTGGATGAATGAAAATCTTCATTGTCATCATCTACTTTAGCATGCTGTATCAGTAAAATGAGGCGCCTAGTAGCCTCAGAAGCTTGGTGGCCTGGGAGAAATCCCACCAGGTCTTTGTTTATTATTGTGGGAAGAAAAGTGTTAATTTGTTTCGCTATGATTTTACTCAATAGATAGATACAATAGATCTGTTTCAGGCTTGGGTATAGCAGATATTTTAGCTTGTAATGATCCAGGGTGAAGCTGTTGTCCTTCTCTAAGGCCTTTAAGCATGGAGGTTAAACAAGGAGTCAATTCCTTAGTAAATTTCTTATAATAAATATTTGCTAGACCATTAAGGCCTGGGGCGGTATTGGATTTCAATTGCTTAATGGCCTGGGCAACCTACTCTTGTGTGATTACCTCACGTACCCATTGGGCTTGTTCAGGTGAAAGCTGAAGGAGGTCTAGGCCCTTAAAAAATCTGGCAAAGGTTTTGTCTGTAATAGGGGTTGGTCTAGCGTGTATAATTTTTGATAAAAGGCCGCAAATGTATCTGTTATCTTCTGTGGGTTAACTGATACAAGGTCCTGATCCTGTGAATAGAGATGGGCTTATCTCTCTCGTTGAGTTTATGAGCCAACATTCTACCTGGTTTGTCTAGGGAGCTATACAATTTATGTTTGGCCCATCAAAGGGTTTTGTCAGTGTTAGTGGTTAAAAGTAAATCTAAGTCCCTCTGGGCTTGTTGAATCTGGGTCAGAAGGGATTCTGTAGGAGAGCGTATGTACAGTTCCAAAAGCCTATCTAACTCTTTTACTAAAATATCAATAGCTTTTTTCTTTGTTTTTTTTCCTTTGGGAACCAATTTGGATAAAACACCTCTATGGGCTTCCCATAGTATTGTTTTTGATGAAACCAAGTTTGTTATCATTAACTTTCGTTACTACCTCAGAATAGCTCAAAAAGGATTCGTTAAGCCTCCAGTATCGAGTTGGGATTTTGACTGAGATTTGAGATAATGTTGCTATAACGGGACTGTGATCAGACCAACCTGCATTAACCATTTTGGACGATTGGAGCAAAACTACTATAGTGGACATAAGGAATATGTGGTCAATTCTAGTAGACCACTTATGCGGAGCTGAATAATTGGAAATTTGACAGACCTCAGGGTTCACCTCTCTCCAAGCGTCCACCAGATTTAAAACAATTACATTTTTAAACCTTGACGCATATCTGTTGGGGCCAACCACAGCCTGCTTCTCTAGTAATGTCAAACGATCTAATTGTTGATTCCAAACCATATTCGAATCCCTACAAATAACCATCTGGCCCGCCTGGTAATGTTTACACAAGTCAAAAAGTTCAGTTAAAAAATTAAGTTGTTGAATATTAGGGCATAGTAGGAAACTATTGTAAGGGGGGAATCTCCTAGAAGTGTGTTAACTATGAGGTAGTGCCCCTCTGGATCCGAAATCACTTTGTCAATCACCAAGGGTAAATTAGAGTGAAAACATATAGCAACCCCTTTAGTCTTGGTTGGGCTAGTGGCTAGCAGAACCCTAGGATACCGATATGGAAATATTTGAGTTAACCCTTGCACATTATGTATTTTGAGAGTCATTATTACAGTAGGTTGGAAATAGTTTCCAAATTTTTATGGTAACTGGGTACTAGAGATTATCAGACATCCCAGGGCCTTGCGAGAAAGAGTACATCCTGTTGTAGTAAGCAACTTTTCTCCAAGATTGCAGTGCAAAAGTTAAAACAAAAAGATTTGCTAACAGAGAACAAAAAATCAAACACGAAAATACTAAAACAATTTGTAACGATCACTAACATTTTGTGAAAGGGGATACAGAGATATGGCAGGAACCCTCTCTGGGCCTGCCTCTCGGGGCACCATATCTGTCCTGTATCTCAATGGAGAGAAGCAGTAAACAGCTAGCACTTTTGATAGCAAACGATATCATACCAAACTATAGCTTTCTAAAAAAAATTTTGAAATATAGTCAGAAAACCATTGTAATATATAGTTGAATTATCAGCCATACTGGCCCATAATAGATCAGGCTAATGTTATAATATCTACCAAGAATGTCTCAGTCTAAGGAACCACAGACGGTCAATCCCAGCCGCAATATCCAAGATAGTAAGGGAAAACCAAACGGGAATCCAGATGGAAAGGATCCTTGTGAAATCACGGCTGAAGTCTGGCCCCTCGACTAGGAGACATGGAAGATGTGGACTTCTGTCAAGAGGACTTCACCTTTTCCCATGTTGGAGATAGTTTTCCGTGGAGAATTAGAGGTACTCGGGATATCAGCAAATCCCAATTTAGCAAATAAGTCCTGTCCTTCCTCTGGGGTCATAACCGAATGTTGTCTATTGTTATAAGAAAACAGCAGATGGAACGGGAATAACCAACGATATGATATTTTACGCTGTTGTAGGATATTAGTAACTGGGCCCATGTTCCTTCTCCTCTGAAGCATGGTTGGAGACAGATCTGCATAGAGCTCATAAGGTAGTGTTTGGTAGATTAGCTTACCCTTCGCAAGGATAGCCACCTGCGTTTGATGGAAATGGAAGCGAAGGATGATGTTCCTTTGGGGTCCTCAGGCCTGCATGGCTGGAGAGCCCTTTGAACTCTGTCCATCTCAAGTCTGTTAACTCGGAGATCTGGAACTAGGGCCTGTTGCAGTTCAAGAGCCGCAACTTTAATATCCAAGACACTTTCTGGTAGGCCTCTATTCCGAATATTGTTCCATCTGGATTTGTTATCCATGTCCTCAACCCTATCTTGGACCTTTAGCTGAGCTTGAAGCGCAATGATGTCTTGCTCATGAGAATCAAGTATAGAGATACATTCATCCATTTTAGATTCAGTCTCCGTTATCTGCTGGCCAAGTTCAGCAACCTGTTTGGTCAGCACTGCTGTCATTTTATTAGCAGTTAGTTCCAGTTCCCCTTGAAGTACGATCTTGAATTTATTTAGTAAAACTTCATCCAAGGAATGTGCTGGATTTATGTAAGTTGCGCTGAAGATTGGCTGTCAAATATGTCCGGTTGCGAATCCATAGTCACCGCCACGGGAGATGACGCACCTCTTTTAGACTTGCTTAGGAGCTCGGCTACTGAGAGCATAGTTGTACCAGAAGTGGCTAAGGGTCGAGCACTCCGTGACCCCCATGAACACTGGCTCGCCATAGAGATGGGCGAGGGTGTAAATGTTCTTGGAGGGTATATTACGTACCCGCAATATAAAGCTACCGTTAGCTCTAAAGTGGCTGGAAGTTGCGGCCATCTTGGACTGTGCGCGCATGCGCCCTCCCATTAACAAGCAACATTTAGCCCACAGCCTAGCACTTTGGGGTAAGGATGAAAGAGTTGAGGTAGAAAAATAAATTATTCCAGTGTATCACAGGCAAATACCGGATTATGTTTTGTAGACTGTATGACCTAAACGATTTACCTGCCCCCCAACATCTCATGCCCATTTCTTTTGGCAAGATTCCCCCATAAACCACCCAAATAGAACATGCCCCCCATAAACCACCCAAATATAACCTGTGCCCCCATAAACCACCCAAATAGATCCTGTGCCCCTCCCATAAACCATCCAAATTGACCCAAATAGAACCTGGGCCCCCCATAAACCATCCAAATAGATCCTGTGCCCCCATAAACCACCCAAATAGATCCTGTGCCCCCCATAAACCACCCAAATGGACACAAATAGAACTTGCCCCCCCCGCATAAACCACCCAAATGGACCCAAATAGATCTATGCTACTTTGTGACTTGCCTTTTAGACTGTCATATACTAGCCTGACTAGTTGGGGATGGTATCTTATAGGTTACCACTAGTACATGGTGTTTACAAAAGTTGTCTTATTGAAATTATACTTTCTGGACCAAGTCTACAGTATCTGACTTGAGGAAAGGCCCTGGTTATGGCATGTCTAACTATAGTCTTGGACATTCTAGTTTAGGTAGTAGGGGTGTTCCAATCTAGAACAATAGGTGGATAATTATATCCCCACATATATATCCCCATACCTAGATTAATTCTGATCTTGGATACTTAAGACTAGTCTCAGTGAACTGACTATGTTCCAGGCTGGAATCCTAGGATAAGAAAATAATTAATCTATAGCTGTATTGTATTGGTTAGTTATACTTCCTGGAATCAGTCAATGCCTTCCTATTTGGTAGACTCATGGGAGCATGCCAAACAGATTTTGGTTCTAGGCCCAATCTATGGGATATTATAACTTCAATTATGTCCAGGTCACATCCTGAATGCTCAAGAGGACTCTGTCAAGGTTATGCATATCTGCATGTATTTATGTTACGATGCCCACTCCATAGGGCATGCAGATCTTTAATATCCAGACTTGTTTGGTGGAGGATCATGAGCTAATGATAAGAACAATTTCAACCCTGTCAGGGAGCCGGGAGCTCCCTCCAGGGAGGTTGTCAGGATCAAGGAGGAAGCCCTCTTGAGGGAACAAGGTCGCGGTGTCCAAAGGGTTAAACGAAGAATAGTCAGGATCCAGGCAAGAGTTCACAGGCAGGCAGAATACAACAAAGTCCAAAGTCCAGGCAAAGGGTCAGGATTCAAATCAGGAACAAGAAATAGCAATAAGGCACACAGGAAACCCAGGATATGCTTTGGGAAAGTTATCCTATACTTGGGCGCCATTCTGGCGTCTAAAATGGCTTTTTATTCAAATTTGGCGCCTTTGTGACGTCATTGACGTCCTTGCGCCGACGTCAGCGCACTGACGTCATCGTGCCGGCGCCGCTTACCCACGTGGCGGCCATGGGCGCCGCCATCTTGGGAGCGACGCCGGCAGGAGAGGACGCGCCGCCCGGAGCTCCTGGGCCTGCTCCGGGCGGCGATCATTACAGTACCCCCCCCTCACAGGGGGCCTCCGGACCACCAGGACTTGGCTTCTGGGGAAACTTGGAATGGAACTCCCTCACCAGACGAGGAGCATGGACATCAGAGCATCCTTCCCAGGAGCATTCTTCAGGGCCAAAGCCCTTCCACTTGATGAGGTACTGAAGAGACCCCCTGGAGATTCTGGAGTCAAGGATCTTCTCCACTTCATATTCTTGTTGACCATCCACAGAGATGGTAGGAGGAGGAGGCTGGACAACAGAAAAGCGGTTGGAGGTAGCGGGTTTCACCAAGGAGACATGAAACACGTTGGGAATTCGCATCTCAGGAGGAAGCTGAAGTCTGACAGCCACAGGATTGATCACCTCCAGGATGGAAAAAGGACCTACGAACCTCGGACCCAACTTAGGAGATGGTACCTTCAACCGAATGTTCCTGGACGACAACCAGACTTTATCACCGACCTTGTAGGGAGGAGAGGGTCTACGTCTACGATCTGCAAACGTCTTATGAACCAGAGCACTCTTCTCCAGGTTGGACTTGGTTGCGGCCCAAATAGCAGACATGTGGGCTGCATGGTCATCAGCGGCCGGAACATCGGACAACACAAAGTCTTGTGGGAAGGCTTGAGGATGTTGACCATACACCGACATAAATGGGGACCTTCCAGTGGAAGTGTGGCAGGCATTGTTATGAGCAAATTCCGCCCACGGGAGGAGATCAGACCAATCATCTTGACAAAGGGAAACGTGGTTTCTCAAGAACTGTTCCAAGGCTTGGTTAACTCGCTCAGCCGCTCCATTCGTCTGGGGATGATAAGCTGAGGAGAAGTGGAGATTAATACCCAGATCTTTGCACAGGGAACGCCAGAACTTTGCAGTGAATTGGGACCCTCTGTCAGAAACTATCTCGGCCGGGAAGCCATGTAGGCGAAAAATGAACTGGATGAACAATTGTGACAACTCCACTGCAGATGGAAGCTTCCGTAGAGGGATGAAGTGAGCCATCTTGCTGAAGCGATCAATGACAACCCAGATCACGGTATTCCCACTGGAGGGAGGAAGTTCAACAATGAAATCCATTGCCAAATGCGTCCAAGGACGAGAGGGAACAGGCAACGGCTGTAGTAACCCGCTAGGGTGAGAATGGCTAGACTTGGAAGTGGCACAAACGGTACAAGCAGCAACAAAGTCTTTGACATCTTTACAAATAGTCAGCCACCAGACTAGACGTCGTAAAAGTTCAAGAGTCCTAGCAGGACCAGGATGTCCTGCCTGCTTGGAGCTACGAGTCTGTTGCAGGATAGGCAGACGAAGCTCAGGAGGTACGAATGCCATTCCAATGGGGGTATCAGGAGGGGCAGAAGATTGACCAGCCAGGATTTGATCAGCAAACTGAGGATACAATGAAGCGATGATCTTGACAGGAGGAATAATAGGCTCTAGTCTTTCTGGAGTACGATCCACCGGAGTGAAACTTCGAGACAGAGCATCGGCTTTCCGATTCTTGGAGCCAGGGAGAAAAGTCAAGACAAAGTTAAATCGGGAGAAGAAGAGAGACCACCTTGCTTGTCTGGGATTCAGCCTCTTGAGAGATTGAATGAACTCAAGATTCTTATGATCTGTGTAGATCGTGACTGGAATCAAGGAACCTTCAAGGAGGTGACGCCACTCTTCCAAGGCAAGCTTAACAGCCAGAAGTTCTCGATTTCCAACATCATAATTCTGTTCTGCAGGAGAGAACTTCTTAGAGAAGTACGCACATGGGTGCAGCTTCCCATCAGAGGGATGTCTTTGGGACAGGATAGCTCCAGCTCCAACTTCAGAAGCATCCACCTCGATGAAGAAAGGTAACTCTGGATCAGGATGGCGGAGAACCGAAGCAGAAGTAAAGGCATCCTTCAAGGATTGAAAAGCTTCAATAGCAGGCGGGGGCCATGAGCTGGGTTTACCCCCTTTTCGGATGAGGGCCAGGATAGGAGCAATACGAGAAGAGAACCCCTTAATAAATTGCCGGTAGTAATTGGCAAAACCAATGAATCTCTGGATTGCCTTAGTGCTCAGCGGTAGGGGCCACTCTTGGATTGCAGACACTTTCACAGGATCCATCTCGAAACCCTCTGGGGAGATGATATAGCCCAGAAAAGGGATCTTGGACACTTCAAACACACATTTCTCCAGTTTGGCAAAGAGAGAGTTCTTCCTCAAACGAGAGAGTACTTCCTTCACCTGGGAACGATGGCTTGTAAGGTCCTTGGAGAAAATCAGGATGTCATCAAGGTACACGACCACAAACTTTCCCAAGAGATCCCGGAAAATGTCGTTCACGAATTCTTGAAAGACAGCGGGGGCATTGCAGAGACCAAAGGGCATTACGAGGTACTCAGTGCCCATCCCGAGTGTTGAATGCTGTCTTCCATTCGTCACCTTCCCGAATGCGGATAAGGTTATACGCCCCACGGAGATCCAACTTAGTGAAGATTTTAGCCCCCTTCAGTTGGTCGAAAGAGTTCGGCAATCAAGGGCAAGGGATACCGGTTCTTAACCGTAATTTTATAAAGACCCCGGTAGTCGATGCAAGGACGTAGGCCTCCATCCTTCTTTTCCACGAAGAAGAATCCAGCCCCGGCAGGAGAGGTAGAAGGGCGAATAAACCCCCGCTGGAGATTTTCTTGGATATACAGTTTCATGGCAGTGGTCTCCTCTGGAGAGAGAGGATAAGTACGACCTCTAGGGGGCATGGTTCCAGGCAGGAGATCGACAGGACAATCGTATTGTCGATGTGGAGGAAGGAATTCTGCAGACTTCTTACAGAATACATCAGCGAATTCCTTGTAAAAGGGAGGTAGAGACTTCAGATCCGACAAAGAGATATTCACCCTCTGGAGGGGTTCAGCAGGAAGACAGTGCTGCTGGCAAAATGGGCTCCAACGGGTAATCTGTCCTGCGGTCCAATCAATGGAGGGATTATGCAGGCGCAGCCAAGGGAGTCCCAAAACAACTGGAACGGATGGGCAGGAAATAATGAGGAACGAAAGTCTTTCTTTATGCAGCGTCCCAACCTGCACAGGCAATTCCCCAGTCGTCATGGAGACAAATTCAGCCTCCAGGGGTCTGTCGTCAATGGCAATGACACGGAGAGGAGTAGACAATGGGAATAAGGGAACTTCCATGTGTTTGGCAAATTGAGCGTCCATGAAGTTCCCAGCAGCTCCAGAGTCAATGAAAGCAGAGCCAACGATAGTCTTAGAGGCTAGGCGGATCTGTAATGGAAGGAGAAACCTGTGAGTGTTCCCTTGAGACTTTGGAGTAGTGCCCCCTACATGCGTTACCCTAGATATACCTCGGGGAACAGAACTCGTGGGCTTCACCGGACAAGAGTTCGCAAAATGAGACTGTCCGCCACAATACAGACATAAGCCAGCCATTCGTCTACGGAGTCTTTCTTGTTCGGATAAACGAGCGCTTCCAACTTGCATTGGTTCCTCCGGAGGAGAAGGAGAGGCTAGAGTAGCCGGAGTCTGCAGGAAAGGTCTCTGGAAGCGAGGTGCCAACAAGGGTTGAAATCTTTTACAGCGCTCCCTCTCTACTTGATGCTCTCTGAGCCGAGTGTCCACCTTAATAGAAAGTGCGATCAGATCCTCCAACAGGTCAGGGAACTCCCTGGAGACAAGATCATCCTTAATGCGAATAGACAGACCTTGATAGAATACGGCCTTATAGGCATCGTCATTCCAGGAAGTCTCAGCCATCAAAGTTCTAAAGTCAATAGCATAGTCACTGACACTGCGGTTTCCCTGCCGGAGTTGCAGAAGACGAGAAGGGGCATTAGTGACCCGACCCGGAGCATCAAACACAGTACGAAATGCTTGAAGAAAAGCCTTGACATCAAAAGTCAGCGGAGAATTCTTCTCCCAAAGAGATGTTGCCCACTCAAGCGGTTTGCCCACCAAACGAGACATCACATACCCCACCTTGGAATGTTCATTGTGGAAGTGCGAGGGTTGGAACTCGAACTGGATCTGGCACTGTGTAGCGAAACCTCTGCAGGCTTGTGGGTCCCCACTGAAGCGAGGAGGAGGCGGAATGCGAGGCTCACTTGACGAGGCACCTGTGGTAGACGAAACGGCCGCCATGGACGGATTCACCTCAGCTTGGGGAGCAGGGGGCGCTGGAGGCATACGAGAGAGAAGGGTATCGAGTGCCTGCTCCCTATGTCAGGGAGCCGGGAGCTCCCTCCAGGGAGGTTGTCAGGATCAAGGAGGAAGCCCTCTTGAGGGAACAAGGTTGCAGTGTCCAAAGGGTTAAACGAAGAATAGTCAGGATCCAGGCAAGAGTTCACAGGCAGGCAGAATACAACAAAGTCCAAAGTCCAGGCAAAGGGTCAGGATTCAAATCAGGAACAAGAAATAGCAATAAGGCACACAGGAAACCCAGGATATGCTTTGGGAAAGTTATCCTATACTTGGGCGCCATTCTGGCGTCTAAAATGGCTTTTTATTCAAATTTGGCGCCTTTGTGACGTCATTGACGTCCTTGACATCATCGCGCCGGCGCCGCTTACCCACGTGGCGGCCATGGGCGCCGCCATCTTGGGAGCGACGCCGGCAGGAGAGGACGCGCCGCCCGGAGCTCCTGGGCCTGCTCCGGGCGGCGATCGTTACAAACCCGTACAGGAACATTGCCTAGGCTGCTGTATGCTCCTAGATATGTCACATGACATGTAAGGTATGCCCGCAGTGGAGGAGTCACTCTATGGACCTTTCATTGATAGGGTGCATGGGTTATGGTCCAGCACAAATACAGGTTCCTTATATGCCCTGTAGACTTTAGAATCGAACAGACAGGGAGCTATACTAGGCGATACTATGTATCTGTAGTGTTCTAGTGATGGATTTCTTTCCCCTACTAAGTCATCTTTTGCCGGTACCATGCTTTTGAGCTTCTGAGCACTCTTGTGATTGGTACACGGTTGGCACAGCTGCGCTGGTAAGTAGTTTTACTCTATCCACTTCTCTTTCAACTTCTCTGTCAGTGAAGTTAGTTCTCCCCTTTCAGGTACAGAAGTACTATTTCTTCTTTTTCTCTGGCAGTCCATTTCCTCTGAAGAAATAGAGTTCACAGGTTTTCTACTAGGTGTTTCTCTGTTCACCTATAGAGGTTTCTTTCTTCTGAGTTTTATTTGGAATAGATTACACTTGGCCAGGTTTCTTTATCCTTGTCATAGTTCCCATCCCTTTTTTCGGTAGTTTCTAGAAGCTTATTATGAGACACTGGTTTGGGGGGTATGGTTGGGCTTTTAAAGCTTTGAGGAGGATCCTTCTGATGGGAGCACTGGGGCGGGGGCTATCCCGGTACATATGACATGGGGTTGTCCATAAAAGGAAAATTACGGTAAGTATGATACAATTTTCTCATATCAGGCTTGTTCAGGCTAACATCAACCTCCCCTATTCCTAGCTCAATTAGTAAAGATCTACCCAACGGTTACCAGATATAAACCAGAGGCAATTCGACTAAAGGTTTGTATCTGGGCTGCTCCGATATCAAATAAATCAAAAGGTAACAAAGAGAATTATCATTGGTGTATGCTATAAACCACCTGGTATAAGTGTCGAGTATGAAGCCCAGCTATTCTTGCAGATACAAGCGGCTTCACAGCTGGGTCAAGTTGTTGCTATGGGTGACTTCAATTATCCAGACATTGACTGGGGTAATGGGGTTGCTAAGACAGAAAAAGCTAGTAGGTTTGTAAATATGCTGAATGATAACTTTTTATTCCAGCTCGTTCAAGAACCTACTAGGAATAACTCTCTTTTGTACCTGTAATAACTAATAATACTGAACTCATCTCTAACATTTGTGTGGGTGAGGGGCATTTAGGGAATAGTGATCATAACATGGTCTCCTTTGAGATTCTGTTGCAGAAGCAATTCTATAAGGGAGTAACTAAAACACTAAATTTCAGACGTGCAAACTTTGACAGTATAAGGGCATCTCTGCAACATATTAAGTGGGAAATGCTTTTCACAGGGTTAAACACAGAACAAAAATGGGAAGTGTTTAATCAATATAGTGTTGCTTAATCAATATACCTGTCAGTATATTCCACTTGTAAGCAAGGAACGTCGTTGCAAAGCAAAACCTTTTTGGTTCAATAGAAGCGTTGGTGTTGAGGTGGGTAAGAAAAGACCTGTTTTTGAGGCTTTCAAGTTATCTGGTACAGCCAAAACATTTATAAGGTACAAGAAGGCCAATAAATCATGCAAAGAAGCTATAAGGCAAGCTAAAATTGCTATAGAAAAGGATATTGCAGCAAGCAGTAAAAAAAATCCAAAGTTATTCTTTAAATATGTTAATATTAAAAAAAATGAAGCAGGAAGGGGTGGGACCTTTAGTATCAGAGGGGGGTCAGCTGGTTGATAAAAACAAAATAAAAGCACAGATTCTGAACTCATATTTTTCGTCTGTCTACACAAATGAGGAACCACTTAAAGTGGACCCGTCACCGAAAATAATTATTCAAAATCTTATTTTATCACATTAGTCAAGCAAAATGAACTTTACACTATATAAATTATTTGAATCTTGTTTCCATCAGTCTGGGAAGTCATAATTATAACAAGCAGACAACAGCCATTTTGTGGGACACTGTTATTAAGACAAGTCTTGTATCATCTCAGAATCTTGTTAGTGCACCAGAATGGGGGATCTGATGTCCATCCCCATGTCCTGGTTACACAATTAAATGGTGAAGAGAACGGGGGGAATGTGGGGAGAGTAGTGACATGTAGGAAGTGCTGAATGGAAAGTGAAAGGAATTGTCTGCCCCGTCTCTATGCCTAGGCATAGAGGCGGGGCAGACAATATTTGATTGACAGCTGAGATTTTTAAATGAGTTTACAACAGCTATGAATGCTTTAATAAAACATAGAAATTGGATTTCATGTTTAATTTTAAAAGGACTTTTATTATACAGATTTTTGTGTCTGGGTGAAGGATCCACTTTAATGAAGGTTTCCTTCTTAATAGTCCCTCATACACAAATGAGGAACCAGTTAATGAAGGTTTCCTTCTTAATAGTCCCAATTCTAGTAATATAAATAATGGCGCATAGTTCACACACGAGGAAATTCAAAAGAGAACATGTTTAGATTAACAAAGGTCCGGGTCCAGATGGTATTCATCCCAGGGTACTAAGCGAGCTTAGCTCTGTGATTGCCAAAATTCTTTTTCAGGATTCATTGAGGTCTGACATAGTGCCGAGAGACTGGTAAATTGCTAATGTGGTGCCTCTATTCATAAAGGGATCCCGTTCTCAGCCTCAAAACTATAGGCCAGTTAGTTTGACGTCAGTGGTAGGAAAGCTTTTCAAAGGGTTAATAAAGGATAAGACACTGGACTTTATAGCAAATTATAATGCTATGAGTGTGTGCCAGCATGGTTTTATGCGTAATAGATCTTGCCAAACTAACTTAATTTCTTTTTATGAGAAGGTGAGCAGAGACCTTGATTCTGGGATGGCAGTGGATGTGATTTACTTGTACTTTGCTAAAGCATTTGATACAGTGTCACACAGAAGGTTACTGGTTAAATGAAGGAATGTTGGCCTGGAACATAGTATTTGTACCTGGATAGAGAACTGGCTAAAAGATAGACTACAAAGAGTGGTGGTAAATGGAACATTTTCTAATTGGACCAGTGTTGTTAGTGGAGTACCGCAGGGCTCTGTACTAGGTCCCTTGCTTTTCAACTTGTTTATTAATGACCTGGAGGTGGCCATTGAAAGTACTGTTTCTATTTTTGCAGATGAGACTAAATTGTGCAGAACTATAGGTTCCATGCAGGATGCTGCCACTTTGCACAGTGATTTGTCTAAACTGGAAAACTGGGCAGCAAACTGGAAAATGAGGTTCAATGTTGATAAATGCAGGTTATGCACTTTGGCAAAAATAATATAAATGCAAGTTATACACTAAATGGCAGTGTGTTGGGAGTTTCCTTAAATGAGAAGGATCTAGGGGTCTTTGTAGATAACAAGTTGTCTAATTCTGGGCAGTGTCATTCTGTGGCTACTAAAGCAAATAAAGTTCTTGTATAAAAAAGGGCATTAACTCAAGGGATGAAACATAATTGTGTCTCTTTATAGGTCCCTGGTGAGGCCTCATCTGGAGTATGGGGGCAGTTTTGGACTCCAGTCCTTAAGAGGGATATAAATGAGCTGGAGAGAGTGCAGAGACTAAGTGCAACTAAACTGGTTAGAGGGAGGGAAGAGTTAAATTATGAGGGGAGACTGACAAGGTTGGGGTTGTTTTCTCTGGGGGAAAAAAGGTGCTTGTGAGGGGACATGATTAGACTTTACAAGTACATTAGAGGACATTATAGACAAATAGCAGGGGACCTTTTTACCCATAAAGAGAATCACGTACCAGAGGCCCCTCCCCTTCAGACTAGAGGAAAAGAAGTTTCATTTAAAGGAACAGAGTAGGGGGTTCATCACAGTGAGGACAGTGAGGTTGGGGAATGCACTGCCGGGTGATGATTCAGTTAATGACTATAAGAGGGACTTGGAGGATTTCTTGGACAGACATAATACAAAGGCTATTGTGATACTAAACTCTATAGTTAGTATAGATATGGGTATATCATTTATGTGACAGTAGGGAGGGGTGTGTGTATGGGGCTGGGTTTTCATTTGGAGGGGTTGAACTTGATGGACTTTGTCTTTTTCCAACCTGATTTAACTATGTAACTATGTAACTGCATTCCCTACAATTGTCCCACAATCTCTGTCACTTACACACCAGTCTCCTCCTCTGTCACTTACCCACCTGTGTCTCCTCCCCTCTGTCACTTACCCACCTGTGTCTCCTCCCCTCTGTCATTTACCCACCTGTGTCTCCTCCCCTCTGTCACTTACCCACCTGTCTCCTCCCCTCTGTCATTTACCCACCTGTGTCTCCTCCCCTGTCACTTACCCACCTGTGCCTCCTCCTCTGTCACATACCCACCTGTGTCTCCTCCCCTCTGTCATTTATCCACCTGTGTCTCCTCCCCTCTGTCACTTACCCACCTGTGTCTCCTCCTCTGTCACTTACCCACCTGTGCCTCCTCCTCTCAGTCACTTACCCACCTGTGTCTTCTCCCCTCTGTCACTTACCCACCCGTATCTCCTCCTCTGTCACTTACCCACCTGCGTCTCCTCCTCTGTCACTTACCCACCTGTGTCTTCTCCTCTGTCACTTACCCACCTGTGTCTCCTCCCCTCTGTCATTTATCCACCTGTGTCTCCTCCCCTCTGTCACTTACCCACCTGTGTCTTCTCCTCTGTCACTTACCCACCTGTGTCTTCTCCTCTGTCACCTACTCACCTGTGTCTTCTCCTCTGTCACTTACCATCCTGTCCCTCCTCTCCTTTGTCACCAATTGGTTCCCAGACACATGGTTGCATCCGGATGCCAAAAACAATAATGTAAATGATAGATTGTATGATTGTATACAGAAAGTGCCCAACAAAACATACCAATATATGCATATCAATGCAGTGTGTAACGCGTGTCCCTCAACCTCAGCTCCCTATTGATGTCCCTTCTGTCGGTGTTACACTCCACATGTGGCACTTACCTGATGGCACGGGACAAACCTGAGTCACTCCTCAGTGGTATTGTGAGAGACTGGGTACCTGGTATGGGAATGCACCTACATACCTCCCAACTGTCCCATTTTTAGAGGGGCAGGCCCTCTTTTGACAGCTCAACCAGCAGTCCCTCATTTCTACTGGAAAGTCCAGTTTTTCTCTGCACTGAACAGCCAGAAAAAGAAGATAAGTTATATTTGTAACAATTCAAATGTATCTAGATAAGCAATCAAGATAAGCAAATAAGTAATTGTAACATTATAAGATAACAGGTCCCTTGGGAATTTTTAGTTTAAAGGGCAATTCACCTTCATTCGCAAAACAGTAATAACTGAAAAAAAAAACACAGAAATATGTTTAAACTTTCCTACTTCCTCTCCTGGCTGGTCACTCCCAGGCCTTCCTACTTCCTCTCCTGACTGGCCACTCCCAGGCCTTCCTACTTCCTCTCCTGACTGGTCACTCCCAGGCCTTCCTACTTCCTCTCCTGACTGGTCACTCCCAGGCCTTCCTACTTCCTCTCCTGACTGGTCACTCCCAGGCCTTCCTACTTCCTCTCCTGACTGGCCACTTCCAGGCCTTCCTACTTCCTCTCCTGACTGGTCACTCCCAGGCCTTCCTACTTCCTCTCCTGGCTGGTCACTCCCAGGCCTTCCTACTTCCTCTCCTGACTGGCCACTCCCAGGCCTTCCTACTTCCTCTCCTGACTGGTCACTCCCAGGCCTTCCTACTTCCTCTCCTGACTGGTCACTCCCAGGCCTTCCTACTTCCTCTCCTGACTGGTCACTCCCAGGCCTTCCTACTTCCTTTCATGACTGGTCACTCCCAGGCCTTCCTCTCCTGACTGGTCACTCCCAGGCCTTCCTACTTCCTCTCCTGACTGGTCACTCCCAGGCCTTCCTACTTCCTCTCCTGGCTGGTCACTCCCAGGCCTTCCTACTTCCTCTCCTGGCTGGTCACTCCCAGGCCTTCCTCTCCTGACTGTGTTGGGAGTTTCCTTAAATGAGAAGGATCTAGGGGTCTTTGTAGAAAACACGTTGTCTAATTCTGGGCAGTGTCATTCTGTGGCTACTAAAGCAAATAAAGTTCTGTCTTGCATAAAAAAGGGCATTAACTCAAGGGATGAAACATAATTGTGTCTCTTTATAGGTCCCTGGTGAGGCCTCATCTGGAGTATGGGGCAGTTTTGTACTCCAGTCCTTAAGAGGGATATAAATGAGCTGGAGAGAGTGCAGAGACTAAGTGCAACTAAATTGGTTAGAGGGAGGGAAGAGTTAAATTATGAGGGGAGACTGACAAGGTTGGGGTTGTTTTCTCTGGGGGAAAAAAGGTGCTTGTGAGGGGACATGATTAGACTTTACAAGTACATTAGAGGACATTATAGACAAATAGCAGGGGACCTTTTTACCCATAAAGTGGATCACCGTACCAGAGGCCTCCCCTTTAGACTAGAAGAAAAGAACTTTCATTTGAAGCAACGTAGAGGGTTCTTCACAGTCAGGACAGTGAGGTTGTGGAATGCACTGCCGGGTGATGTTGTGATGGCTGATTCAGTTAATGCCTTTAAGAATGGCTTGGATGATTTTTTGGACAGACATAATATCAAAGGCTATTGTGATACTAAACTCTATAGTTAGTATAGATATGGGTATATAGAATGTAATTAAAAGTAGAGAGGGGTGTGTGTATGGATGCTGGGTTTTCATTTGGAGGGGTTGAACTTGATGGACTTTGTCTTTTTTCAACCCAATTTAACTAACTAACTAACTGACTGGTCACTCCCAGGCCTTCCTACTTCCTCTCCTGACTGGTCACTCCGAGGCCTTCCAACTTCCTCTCCTGGCTGGTCACTCCCAGGCCTCTGGGCAACTTCCTGTCACCCTGAGATCACAGTGCAGCTGGTTGCTAGGCAACAGGTTACAGCAGACAGACACAAACTGCACAACTACAGGGGACTCTGGTGCTGAAGGGGTAAGTAAAGGGGTTCTGCACTACGTCCCTACATTCCTTGGTATACATACTGTAGATTGTTTAGATTGCTAGCTCCTTTTCCTTGTATGTGGCACTGCCGGTGTGCTGTTAGTGGAAAGACATTGACTTAGGCCTGTAGGCTTTTTTGCTTGAGTACAGATAATTCCCACACCATGTTCCCTGCTCAGTACTGCCAGTGTGATGCTCTGGTGAAACCAAAGGCCCAAATTACTGGACTGCAACTTCTACTTCCCATTTACTTGTCTGCCGCCATTATTCCTTATTCTGTCATATCACTGTCTTTGCAATGCTCATCTCCATCTTTCTCTTTCCCTCACAGACTCCCAATCTCTCCATCTCTCTCTTTTCTCACAGACTCCCATTCTCTCCATCTCTCTCTTTTCTCACAGACTCCCATTCTCTCCATCTCTCTCTTTTCTCACAGACTCCCATTCTCTCCATCTCTCTCTTTTCTCACAGACTCCCATTCTCTCCATCTCTCTCTTTTCTCACAGACTCCCATTCTCTCCATCTCTCTCTTTTCTCACAGACTCCCATTCTCTCCATCTCTCTCTTTTCCCTCACAGACTCCCATTCTCTCCATCTCTCTCTTTTCTCACAGACTCCCATTCTCTCCAACTCTCTCTTTTCCCTCACAGACTCCCATTCTCTCCATCTCTCTCTTTTCTCACAGACTCCCATTCTCTCCATCTCTCTCTTTTCCCTCACAGACTCCCATTCTCTCCATCTCTCTCTTTTCTCACAGACTCCCATTCTCTCCATCTCTCTCTTTTCTCACAGACTCCCATTCTCTCCATCTCTCTCTTTTCTCACAGACTCCCATTCTCTCCAACTCTCTCTTTTCTCACAGACTCCCATTCTCTCCATCTCTCTCTTTTCTCACAGACTCCCATTCTCTCCATCTCTCTCTTTTCCCTCACAGACTCCCATTCTCTCCATCTCTCTCTTTTCCCTCACAGACTCCCATTCTCTCCATCTCTCTCTTTTCCCTCACAGACTCCCATTCTCTCCATCTCTCTCTTTTCTCACAGACTCCCATTCTCTCCATCTCTCTCTTTTCTCACAGACTCCCATTCTCTCCATCTCTCTCTTTTCCCTCACAGACTCCCATTCTCTCCATCTCTCTCTTTTCTCACAGACTCCCATTCTCTCCATCTCTCTCTTTTCCCTCACAGACTCCCAATCTCTCCATCTCTCTCTTTTCTCACAGACTCCCATTCTCTCCATCTCTCTCTTTTCCCTCACAGACTCCCATTCTCTCCATCTCTCTCTTTTCCCTCACAGACTCCCATTCTCTCCATCTCTCTCTTTTCTCACAGACTCCCATTCTCTCCATCTCTCTCTTTTCCCTCACAGACTCCCATTCTCTCCATCTCTCTCTTTTCTCACAGACTCCCATTCTCTCCATCTCTCTCTTTTCCCTCACAGACTCCCAATCTCTCCATCTCTCTCTTTTCTCACAGACTCCCATTCTCTCCATCTCTCTCTTTTCCCTCACAGACTCCCATTCTCTCCATCTCTCTCTTTTCCCTCACAGACTCCCATTCTCTCCATCTCTCTCTTTTCTCACAGACTCCCATTCTCTCCATCTCTCTCTTTTCCCTCACAGACTCCCATTCTCTCCATCTCTCTCTTTTCTCACAGACTCCCATTCTCTCCATCTCTCTCTTTTCTCACAGACTCCCATTCTCTCCATCTCTCTCTTTTCCCTCACAGACTCCCATTCTCTCCATCTCTCTCTTTTCTCACAGACTCCCATTCTCTCCATCTCTCTCTTTTCCCTCACAGACTCCCATTCTCTCCATCTCTCTCTTTTCTCACAGACTCCCATTCTCTCCATCTCTCTCTTTTCTCACAGACTCCCATTCTCTCCATCTCTCTCTTTTCTCACAGACTCCCATTCTCTCCATCTCTCTCTTTTCCCTCACAGACTCCCATTCTCTCCATCTCTCTCTTTTCTCACAGACTCCCATTCTCTCCATCTCTCTCTTTTCTCACAGACTCCCATTCTCTCCATCTCTCTCTTTTCTCACAGACTCCCATTCTCTCCATCTCTCTCTTTTCCCTCACAGACTCCCATTCTCTCCATCTCTCTCTTTTCCCTCACAGACTCCCATTCTCTCCAACTCTCTCTTTTCTCACAGACTCCCATTCTCTCCATCTCTCTCTTTTCTCACAGACTCCCATTCTCTCCATCTCTCTCTTTTCCCTCACAGACTCCCATTCTCTCCATCTCTCTCTTTTCTCACAGACTCCCATTCTCTCCATCTCTCTCTTTTCTCACAGACTCCCATTCTCTCCATCTCTCTCTTTTCCCTCACAGACTCCCATTCTCTCCATCTCTCTCTTTTCCCTCACAGACTCCCATTCTCTCCATCTCTCTCTTTTCTCACAGACTCCCATTCTCTCCATCTCTCTCTTTTCTCACAGACTCCCATTCTCTCCATCTCTCTCTTTTCCTCACAGACTCCCATTCTCTCCATCTCTCTCTTTTCTCACAGACTCCCATTCTCTCCATCTCTCTCTTTTCTCACAGACTCCCATTCTCTCCATCTCTCTCTTTTCTCACAGACTCCCATTCTCTCCATCTCTCTCTTTTCTCACAGACTCCCATTCTCTCCATCTCTCTCTTTTCTCACAGACTCCCATTCTCTCCATCTCTCTCTTTTCTCACAGACTCCCATTCTCTCCATCTCTCTCTTTTCTCACAGACTCCCATTCTCTCCATCTCTCTCTTTTCTCACAGACTCCCATTCTCTCCAACTCTCTCTTTTCTCACAGACTCCCATTCTCTCCATCTCTCTCTTTTCTCACAGACTCCCATTCTCTCCATCTCTCTCTTTTCCCTCACAGACTCCCATTCTCTCCATCTCTCTCTTTTCCCTCACAGACTCCCATTCTCTCCATCTCTCTCTTTTCCTCACAGACTCCCATTCTCTCCATCTCTCTCTTTTCCCTCACAGACTCCCATTCTCTCCATCTCTCTCTTTTCTCACAGACTCCCATTCTCTCCATCTCTCTCTTTTCCCTCACAGACTCCCATTCTCTCCATCTCTCTCTTTTCTCACAGACTCCCATTCTCTCCATCTCTCTCTTTTCCCTCACAGACTCCCATTCTCTCCATCTCTCTCTTTTCTCACAGACTCCCATTCTCTCCATCTCTCTCTTTTCCCTCACAGACTCCCATTCTCTCCATCTCTCTCTTTTCTCACAGACTCCCATTCTCTCCATCTCTCTCTTTTCCCTCACAGACTCCCATTCTCTCCATCTCTCTCTTTTCCCTCACAGACTCCCATTCTCTCCATCTCTCTCTTTTCTCACAGACTCCCATTCTCTCCATCTCTCTCTTTTCCCTCACAGACTCCCATTCTCTCCATCTCTCTCTTTTCTCACAGACTCCCATTCTCTCCATCTCTCTCTTTTCCCTCACAGACTCCCAATCTCTCCATCTCTCTCTTTTCTCACAGACTCCCATTCTCTCCATCTCTCTCTTTTCCCTCACAGACTCCCATTCTCTCCATCTCTCTCTTTTCCCTCACAGACTCCCATTCTCTCCATCTCTCTCTTTTCTCACAGACTCCCATTCTCTCCATCTCTCTCTTTTCCCTCACAGACTCCCATTCTCTCCATCTCTCTCTTTTCTCACAGACTCCCATTCTCTCCATCTCTCTCTTTTCTCACAGACTCCCATTCTCTCCATCTCTCTCTTTTCTCACAGACTCCCATTCTCTCCATCTCTCTCTTTTCCCTCACAGACTCCCATTCTCTCCATCTCTCTCTTTTCTCACAGACTCCCATTCTCTCCATCTCTCTCTTTTCTCACAGACTCCCATTCTCTCCATCTCTCTCTTTTCCCTCACAGACTCCCAATCTCTCCATCTCTCTCTTTTCTCACAGACTCCCATTCTCTCCATCTCTCTCTTTTCTCACAGACTCCCATTCTCTCCATCTCTCTCTTTCCTCACAGACTCCCATTCTCTCCATCTCTCTCTTTTCCCTCACAGACTCCCATTCTCTCCATCTCTCTCTTTCCCTCACAGACTCCCATTCTCTCCATCTCTCTCTTTTCTCACAGACTCCCATTCTCTCCATCTCTCTCTTTTCTCACAGACTCCCATTCTCTCCATCTCTCTCTTTTCCCTCACAGACTCCCATTCTCTCCATCTCTCTCTTTTCTCACAGACTCCCATTCTCTCCATCTCTCTCTTTTCTCACAGACTCCCATTCTCTCCATCTCTCTCTTTTCTCACAGACTCCCATTCTCTCCATCTCTCTCTTTTCCTCACAGACTCCCATTCTCTCCATCTCTCTCTTTTCTCACAGACTCCCATTCTCTCCATCTCTCTCTTTTCTCACAGACTCCCATTCTCTCCATCTCTCTCTTTTCTCACAGACTCCCATTCTCTCCATCTCTCTCTTTTCCCTCACAGACTCCCATTCTCTCCATCTCTCTCTTTTCCCTCACAGACTCCCATTCTCTCCATCTCTCTCTTTTCTCACAGACTCCCATTCTCTCCATCTCTCTCTTTCCCTCACAGACTCCCATTCTCTCCATCTCTCTCTTTTCTCACAGACTCCCATTCTCTCCATCTCTCTCTTTTCCCTCACAGACTCCCATTCTCTCCATCTCTCTCTTTCCTCACAGACTCCCATTCTCTCCATCTCTCTCTTTCCTCACAGACTCCCATTCTCTCCATCTCTCTCTTTTCTCACAGACTCCCATTCTCTCCATCTCTCTCTTTTCTCACAGACTCCCATTCTCTCCATCTCTCTCTTTTCTCACAGACTCCCATTCTCTCCATCTCTCTCTTTTCCCTCACAGACTCCCATTCTCTCCATCTCTCTCTTTTCCCTCACAGACTCCCATTCTCTCCATCTCTCTCTTTTCTCACAGACTCCCATTCTCTCCATCTCTCTCTTTTCCCTCACAGACTCCCATTCTCTCCATCTCTCTCTTTTCCCTCACAGACTCCCATTCTCTCCATCTCTCTCTTTTCCCTCACAGACTCCCATTCTCTCCAACTCTCTCTTTTCCCTCACAGACTCCCATTCTCTCCATCTCTCTCTTTTCTCACAGACTCCCATTCTCTCCATCTCTCTCTTTTCTCACAGACTCCCATTCTCTCCATCTCTCTCTTTTCTCACAGACTCCCATTCTCTCCATCTCTCTCTTTTCTCACAGACTCCCATTCTCTCCATCTCTCTCTTTTCTCACAGACTCCCATTCTCTCCATCTCTCTCTTTTCCCTCACAGACTCCCATTCTCTCCATCTCTCTCTTTTCTCACAGACTCCCATTCTCTCCATCTCTCTCTTTTCCTCACAGACTCCCATTCTCTCCATCTCTCTCTTTTCCCTCACAGACTCCCATTCTCTCCATCTCTCTCTTTTCTCACAGACTCCCATTCTCTCCATCTCTCTCTTTTCCCTCACAGACTCCCATTCTCTCCATCTCTCTCTTTTCTCACAGACTCCCATTCTCTCCATCTCTCTCTTTTCCCTCACAGACTCCCATTCTCTCCATCTCTCTCTTTTCTCACAGACTCCCATTCTCTCCATCTCTCTCTTTTCTCACAGACTCCCATTCTCTCCATCTCTCTCTTTTCTCACAGACTCCCATTCTCTCCATCTCTCTCTTTTCTCACAGACTCCCATTCTCTCCATCTCTCTCTTTTCTCACAGACTCCCATTCTCTCCATCTCTCTCTTTTCTCACAGACTCCCATTCTCTCCATCTCTCTCTTTCCCTCACAGACTCCCATTCTCTCCATCTCTCTCTTTTCCCTCACAGACTCCCATTCTCTCCATCTCTCTCTTTTCTCACAGACTCCCATTCTCTCCATCTCTCTCTTTCCCTCACAGACTCCCATTCTCTCCATCTCTCTCTTTTCTCACAGACTCCCATTCTCTCCATCTCTCTCTTTTCTCACAGACTCCATTCTCTCCATCTCTCTCTTTTCTCACAGACTCCCATTCTCTCCATCTCTCTCTTTTCTCACAGACTCCCATTCTCTCCATCTCTCTCTTTTCCCTCACAGACTCCCATTCTCTCCATCTCTCTCTTTTCCCTCACAGACTCCCATTCTCTCCAACTCTCTCTTTTCTCACAGACTCCCATTCTCTCCATCTCTCTCTTTTCTCACAGACTCCCATTCTCTCCATCTCTCCTCTTTTCCCTCACAGACTCCCATTCTCTCCATCTCTCTCTTTTCTCACAGACTCCCATTCTCTCCATCTCTCTCTTTTCTCACAGACTCCCATTCTCTCCATCTCTCTCTTTTCCCTCACAGACTCCCATTCTCTCCAACTCTCTCTTTTCCCTCACAGACTCCCATTCTCTCCATCTCTCTCTTTTCCTCACAGACTCCCATTCTCTCCATCTCTCTCTTTTCTCACAGACTCCCATTCTCTCCATCTCTCTCTTTTCTCACAGACTCCCATTCTCTCCAACTCTCTCTTTTCTCACAGACTCCCATTCTCTCCATCTCTCTCTTTTCTCACAGACTCCCATTCTCTCCATCTCTCTCTTTTCTCACAGACTCCCATTCTCTCCATCTCTCTCTTTTCTCACAGACTCCCATTCTCTCCATCTCTCTCTTTTCTCACAGACTCCCATTCTCTCCATCTCTCTCTTTTCTCACAGACTCCCATTCTCTCCATCTCTCTCTTTTCCCTCACAGACTCCCATTCTCTCCATCTCTCTCTTTTCCCTCACAGACTCCCATTCTCTCCATCTCTCTCTTTTCCTCACAGACTCCCATTCTCTCCATCTCTCTCTTTTCCCTCACAGACTCCCATTCTCTCCATCTCTCTCTTTTCTCACAGACTCCCATTCTCTCCATCTCTCTCTTTTCCCTCACAGACTCCCATTCTCTCCATCTCTCTCTTTTCTCACAGACTCCCATTCTCTCCATCTCTCTCTTTTCCTCACAGACTCCCATTCTCTCCATCTCTCTCTTTTCTCACAGACTCCCATTCTCTCCATCTCTCTCTTTTCCCTCACAGACTCCCATTCTCTCCATCTCTCTCTTTTCTCACAGACTCCCATTCTCTCCATCTCTCTCTTTTCCCTCACAGACTCCCATTCTCTCCATCTCTCTCTTTTCCCTCACAGACTCCCATTCTCTCCATCTCTCTCTTTCTCACAGACTCCCATTCTCTCCATCTCTCTCTTTTCTCACAGACTCCCATTCTCTCCATCTCTCTCTTTCCCTCACAGACTCCCATTCTCTCCATCTCTCTCTTTTCCCTCACAGACTCCCATTCTCTCCATCTCTCTCTTTTCTCACAGACTCCCATTCTCTCCATCTCTCTCTTTTCCTCACAGACTCCCATTCTCTCCATCTCTCTCTTTTCCTCACAGACTCCCATTCTCTCCATCTCTCTCTTTTCTCACAGACTCCCATTCTCTCCATCTCTCTCTTTTCCTCACAGACTCCCATTCTCTCCATCTCTCTCTTTTCTCACAGACTCCCATTCTCTCCATCTCTCTCTTTTCCTCACAGACTCCCATTCTCCATCTCTCTCTTTTCTCACAGACTCCCATTCTCTCCATCTCTCTCTTTTCCTCACAGACTCCCATTCTCTCCATCTCTCTCTTTTCTCACAGACTCCCATTCTCTCCATCTCTCTCTTTCTCACAGACTCCCATTCTCTCCATCTCTCTCTTTTCCCTCACAGACTCCCATTCTCTCCATCTCTCTCTTTTCCTCACAGACTCCCATTCTCTCCATCTCTCTCTTTTCTCACAGACTCCCATTCTCTCCATCTCTCTCTTTCCTCACAGACTCCCATTCTCTCCATCTCTCTCTTTTCCTCACAGACTCCCATTCTCTCCATCTCTCTCTTTTCCCTCACAGACTCCCATTCTCTCCATCTCTCTCTTTTCTCACAGACTCCCATTCTCTCCATCTCTCTCTTTTCTCACAGACTCCCATTCTCTCCATCTCTCTCTTTCCCTCACAGACTCCCATTCTCTCCATCTCTCTCTTTTCTCACAGACTCCCATTCTCTCCATCTCTCTCTTTTCTCACAGACTCCCATTCTCTCCATCTCTCTCTTTTCTCACAGACTCCCATTCTCTCCATCTCTCTCTTTTCCCTCACAGACTCCCATTCTCTCCATCTCTCTCTTTTCTCACAGACTCCCATTCTCTCCATCTCTCTCTTTTCTCACAGACTCCCATTCTCTCCATCTCTCTCTTTTCTCACAGACTCCCATTCTCTCCATCTCTCTCTTTTCCCTCACAGACTCCCATTCTCTCCATCTCTCTCTTTTCCTCACAGACTCCCATTCTCTCCATCTCTCTCTTTTCTCACAGACTCCCATTCTCTCCATCTCTCTCTTTCCTCACAGACTCCCATTCTCTCCATCTCTCTCTTTTCTCACAGACTCCCATTCTCTCCATCTCTCTCTTTTCCCTCACAGACTCCCATTCTCTCCATCTCTCTCTTTCCTCACAGACTCCCATTCTCTCCATCTCTCTCTTTCCTCACAGACTCCCATTCTCTCCATCTCTCTCTTTTCTCACAGACTCCCATTCTCTCCATCTCTCTCTTTTCTCACAGACTCCCATTCTCTCCATCTCTCTCTTTTCTCACAGACTCCCATTCTCTCCATCTCTCTCTTTTCCTCACAGACTCCCATTCTCTCCATCTCTCTCTTTTCCCTCACAGACTCCCATTCTCTCCATCTCTCTCTTTTCTCACAGACTCCCATTCTCTCCATCTCTCTCTTTTCCCTCACAGACTCCCATTCTCTCCAACTCTCTCTTTTCCCTCACAGACTCCCATTCTCTCCATCTCTCTCTTTTCCCTCACAGACTCCCATTCTCTCCATCTCTCTCTTTTCCCTCACAGACTCCCATTCTCTCCATCTCTCTCTTTTCTCACAGACTCCCATTCTCTCCATCTCTCTCTTTTCTCACAGACTCCCATTCTCTCCATCTCTCTCTTTTCCTCACAGACTCCCATTCTCTCCATCTCTCTCTTTTCCTCACAGACTCCCATTCTCTCCATCTCTCTCTTTTCTCACAGACTCCCATTCTCTCCATCTCTCTCTTTTCCCTCACAGACTCCCATTCTCTCCATCTCTCTCTTTTCTCACAGACTCCCATTCTCTCCATCTCTCTCTTTTCTCACAGACTCCCATTCTCTCCATCTCTCTCTTTTCCCTCACAGACTCCCATTCTCTCCATCTCTCTCTTTTCTCACAGACTCCCATTCTCTCCATCTCTCTCTTTTCCCTCACAGACTCCCATTCTCTCCATCTCTCTCTTTTCTCACAGACTCCCATTCTCTCCATCTCTCTCTTTTCCTCACAGACTCCCATTCTCTCCATCTCTCTCTTTTCCTCACAGACTCCCATTCTCTCCATCTCTCTCTTTTCTCACAGACTCCCATTCTCTCCATCTCTCTCTTTCTCACAGACTCCCATTCTCTCCAACTCTCTCTTTCTCACAGACTCCCATTCTCTCCATCTCTCTTTCTCACAGACTCCCATTCTCTCCATCTCTCTCTTTTCTCACAGACTCCCATTCTCTCCATCTCTCTCTTTTCCTCACAGACTCCCATTCTCTCCATCTCTCTCTTTTCTCACAGACTCCCATTCTCTCCATCTCTCTCTTTTCCCTCACAGACTCCCATTCTCTCCATCTCTCTCTTTTCTCACAGACTCCCATTCTCTCCATCTCTCTCTTTCCCTCACAGACTCCCATTCTCTCCATCTCTCTCTTTTCTCACAGACTCCCATTCTCTCCATCTCTCTCTTTTCCCTCACAGACTCCCAATCTCTCATCTCTCTTTTCTCACAGACTCCCATTCTCTCCATCTCTCTCTTTTCCCTCACAGACTCCCATTCTCTCCATCTCTCTCTTTTCTCACAGACTCCCATTCTCTCCATCTCTCTCTTTTCCCTCACAGACTCCCATTCTCTCCATCTCTCTCTTTTCCTCACAGACTCCCATTCTCTCCATCTCTCTCTTTTCTCACAGACTCCCATTCTCTCCATCTCTCTCTTTTCCCTCACAGACTCCCATTCTCTCCATCTCTCTCTTTTCTCACAGACTCCCATTCTCTCCATCTCTCTCTTTTCCCTCACAGACTCCCATTCTCTCCATCTCTCTCTTTTCTCACAGACTCCCATTCTCTCCATCTCTCTCTTTTCCCTCACAGACTCCCATTCTCTCCATCTCTCTCTTTTCCTCACAGACTCCCATTCTCTCCATCTCTCTCTTTTCTCACAGACTCCCATTCTCTCCATCTCTCTCTTTTCCTCACAGACTCCCATTCTCTCCATCTCTCTCTTTTCTCACAGACTCCCATTCTCTCCATCTCTCTCTTTTCTCACAGACTCCCATTCTCTCCATCTCTCTCTTTTCCTCACAGACTCCCATTCTCTCCATCTCTCTCTTTTCTCACAGACTCCCATTCTCTCCATCTCTCTCTTTTCCCTCACAGACTCCCATTCTCTCCATCTCTCTCTTTTCTCACAGACTCCCATTCTCTCCATCTCTCTCTTTTCTCACAGACTCCCATTCTCTCCATCTCTCTCTTTTCTCACAGACTCCCATTCTCTCCATCTCTCTCTTTTCCCTCACAGACTCCCATTCTCTCCATCTCTCTCTTTTCTCACAGACTCCCATTCTCTCCATCTCTCTCTTTTCTCACAGACTCCCATTCTCTCCATCTCTCTCTTTTCTCACAGACTCCCATTCTCTCCATCTCTCTCTTTTCCTCACAGACTCCCATTCTCTCCATCTCTCTCTTTTCCCTCACAGACTCCCATTCTCTCCATCTCTCTCTTTTCTCACAGACTCCCATTCTCTCCATCTCTCTCTTTTCTCACAGACTCCCATTCTCTCCATCTCTCTCTTTTCCCTCACAGACTCCCATTCTCTCCATCTCTCTCTTTTCTCACAGACTCCCATTCTCTCCATCTCTCTCTTTTCTCACAGACTCCCATTCTCTCCATCTCTCTCTTTTCCCTCACAGACTCCCATTCTCTCCATCTCTCTCTTTTCCCTCACAGACTCCCATTCTCTCCATCTCTCTCTTTTCTCACAGACTCCATTCTCTCCATCTCTCTCTTTTCCTCACAGACTCCCATTCTCTCCATCTCTCTCTTTTCCTCACAGACTCCCATTCTCTCCATCTCTCTCTTTTCTCACAGACTCCATTCTCTCCATCTCTCTCTTTTCTCACAGACTCCCATTCTCTCCATCTCTCTCTTTTCTCACAGACTCCCATTCTCTCCATCTCTCTCTTTTCTCACAGACTCCCATTCTCTCCAACTCTCTCTTTTCTCACAGACTCCCATTCTCTCCATCTCTCTCTTTTCTCACAGACTCCCATTCTCTCCATCTCTCTCTTTTCTCACAGACTCCCATTCTCTCCATCTCTCTCTTTTCTCACAGACTCCCATTCTCTCCATCTCTCTCTTTTCTCACAGACTCCCATTCTCTCCATCTCTCTCTTTTCTCACAGACTCCCATTCTCTCCATCTCTCTCTTTTCCCTCACAGACTCCCATTCTCTCCATCTCTCTCTTTTCCTCACAGACTCCCATTCTCTCCATCTCTCTCTTTTCTCACAGACTCCCATTCTCTCCATCTCTCTCTTTTCCTCACAGACTCCCATTCTCTCCATCTCTCTCTTTTCTCACAGACTCCCATTCTCTCCATCTCTCTCTTTTCCCTCACAGACTCCCATTCTCTCCATCTCTCTCTTTTCTCAGCAGACTCCCATTCTCTCCATCTCTCTCTTTTCCCTCACAGACTCCCAATCTCTCCATCTCTCTCTTTTCTCACAGACTCCCATTCTCTCCATCTCTCTCTTTTCCTCACAGACTCCCATTCTCTCCATCTCTCTCTTTTCTCACAGACTCCCATTCTCTCCATCTCTCTCTTTTCCTCACAGACTCCCATTCTCTCCATCTCTCTCTTTTCCCTCACAGACTCCCATTCTCTCCATCTCTCTCTTTTCTCACAGACTCCCATTCTCTCCATCTCTCTCTTTTCCTCACAGACTCCCATTCTCTCCATCTCTCTCTTTTCTCACAGACTCCCATTCTCTCCATCTCTCTCTTTTCCCTCACAGACTCCCAATCTCTCCATCTCTCTCTTTTCTCACAGACTCCCATTCTCTCCATCTCTCTCTTTTCCCTCACAGACTCCCATTCTCTCCATCTCTCTCTTTTCCTCACAGACTCCCATTCTCTCCATCTCTCTCTTTTCTCACAGACTCCCATTCTCTCCATCTCTCTCTTTTCCCTCACAGACTCCCATTCTCTCCATCTCTCTCTTTTCTCACAGACTCCCATTCTCTCCATCTCTCTCTTTTCTCACAGACTCCCATTCTCTCCATCTCTCTCTTTTCTCACAGACTCCCATTCTCTCCATCTCTCTCTTTTCCTCACAGACTCCCATTCTCTCCATCTCTCTCTTTTCTCACAGACTCCCATTCTCTCCATCTCTCTCTTTTCTCACAGACTCCCATTCTCTCCATCTCTCTCTTTTCCCTCACAGACTCCCATTCTCTCCATCTCTCTCTTTTCTCACAGACTCCCATTCTCTCCATCTCTCTCTTTTCTCACAGACTCCCATTCTCTCCATCTCTCTCTTTCCTCACAGACTCCCATTCTCTCCATCTCTCTCTTTTCCCTCACAGACTCCCATTCTCTCCATCTCTCTCTTTCCTCACAGACTCCCATTCTCTCCATCTCTCTCTTTTCTCACAGACTCCCATTCTCTCCATCTCTCTCTTTTCTCACAGACTCCCATTCTCTCCATCTCTCTCTTTCCCTCACAGACTCCCATTCTCTCCATCTCTCTCTTTTCTCACAGACTCCCATTCTCTCCATCTCTCTCTTTTCTCACAGACTCCCATTCTCTCCATCTCTCTCTTTTCTCACAGACTCCCATTCTCTCCATCTCTCTCTTTTCCTCACAGACTCCCATTCTCTCCATCTCTCTCTTTTCTCACAGACTCCCATTCTCTCCATCTCTCTCTTTTCTCACAGACTCCCATTCTCTCCATCTCTCTCTTTTCTCACAGACTCCCATTCTCTCCATCTCTCTCTTTTCCCTCACAGACTCCCATTCTCTCCATCTCTCTCTTTTCCCTCACAGACTCCCATTCTCTCCATCTCTCTCTTTTCTCACAGACTCCCATTCTCTCCATCTCTCTCTTTTCTCACAGACTCCCATTCTCTCCATCTCTCTCTTTCCCTCACAGACTCCCATTCTCTCCATCTCTCTCTTTTCTCACAGACTCCCATTCTCTCCATCTCTCTCTTTTCCTCACAGACTCCCATTCTCTCCATCTCTCTCTTTTCTCACAGACTCCCATTCTCTCCATCTCTCTCTTTTCCCTCACAGACTCCCATTCTCTCCATCTCTCTCTTTTCTCACAGACTCCCATTCTCTCCATCTCTCTCTTTTCTCACAGACTCCCATTCTCTCCATCTCTCTCTTTTCTCACAGACTCCCATTCTCTCCATCTCTCTCTTTTCCCTCACAGACTCCCATTCTCTCCATCTCTCTCTTTTCCCTCACAGACTCCCATTCTCTCCATCTCTCTCTTTTCCTCACAGACTCCCATTCTCTCCATCTCTCTCTTTCCCTCACAGACTCCCATTCTCTCCATCTCTCTCTTTTCTCACAGACTCCCATTCTCTCCATCTCTCTCTTTTCCCTCACAGACTCCCATTCTCTCCATCTCTCTCTTTCCTCACAGACTCCCATTCTCTCCATCTCTCTCTTTCCTCACAGACTCCCATTCTCTCCATCTCTCTCTTTTCTCACAGACTCCCATTCTCTCCATCTCTCTCTTTTCTCACAGACTCCCATTCTCTCCATCTCTCTCTTTTCTCACAGACTCCCATTCTCTCCATCTCTCTCTTTTCCTCACAGACTCCCATTCTCTCCATCTCTCTCTTTTCCCTCACAGACTCCCATTCTCTCCATCTCTCTCTTTTCTCACAGACTCCCATTCTCTCCATCTCTCTCTTTTCCCTCACAGACTCCCATTCTCTCCATCTCTCTCTTTTCCCTCACAGACTCCCATTCTCTCCATCTCTCTCTTTTCCCTCACAGACTCCCATTCTCTCCAACTCTCTCTTTTCCCTCACAGACTCCCATTCTCTCCATCTCTCTCTTTTCTCACAGACTCCCATTCTCTCCATCTCTCTCTTTTCTCACAGACTCCCATTCTCTCCATCTCTCTCTTTTCTCACAGACTCCCATTCTCTCCATCTCTCTCTTTTCTCACAGACTCCCATTCTCTCCATCTCTCTCTTTTCTCACAGACTCCCATTCTCTCCATCTCTCTCTTTTCCCTCACAGACTCCCATTCTCTCCATCTCTCTCTTTTCTCACAGACTCCCATTCTCTCCATCTCTCTCTTTTCTCACAGACTCCCATTCTCTCCATCTCTCTCTTTTCCCTCACAGACTCCCATTCTCTCCATCTCTCTCTTTTCTCACAGACTCCCATTCTCTCCAACTCTCTCTTTTCCCTCACAGACTCCCATTCTCTCCATCTCTCTCTTTTCTCACAGACTCCCATTCTCTCCATCTCTCTCTTTTCCCTCACAGACTCCCATTCTCTCCATCTCTCTCTTTTCTCACAGACTCCCATTCTCTCCATCTCTCTCTTTTCTCACAGACTCCCATTCTCTCCATCTCTCTCTTTTCTCACAGACTCCCATTCTCTCCATCTCTCTCTTTTCTCACAGACTCCCATTCTCTCCATCTCTCTCTTTTCTCACAGACTCCCATTCTCTCCATCTCTCTCTTTTCCCTCACAGACTCCCATTCTCTCCATCTCTCTCTTTTCCTCACAGACTCCCATTCTCTCCATCTCTCTCTTTTCCCTCACAGACTCCCATTCTCTCCATCTCTCTCTTTTCCCTCACAGACTCCCATTCTCTCCATCTCTCTCTTTTCTCACAGACTCCCATTCTCTCCATCTCTCTCTTTTCCCTCACAGACTCCCATTCTCTCCATCTCTCTCTTTTCTCACAGACTCCCATTCTCTCCATCTCTCTCTTTTCCCTCACAGACTCCCATTCTCTCCATCTCTCTCTTTTCTCACAGACTCCCATTCTCTCCATCTCTCTCTTTTCCTCACAGACTCCCATTCTCTCCATCTCTCTCTTTTCTCACAGACTCCCATTCTCTCCATCTCTCTCTTTTCCCTCACAGACTCCCATTCTCTCCATCTCTCTCTTTTCCCTCACAGACTCCCATTCTCTCCATCTCTCTCTTTTCTCACAGACTCCCATTCTCTCCATCTCTCTCTTTTCCCTCACAGACTCCCATTCTCTCCATCTCTCTCTTTTCTCACAGACTCCCATTCTCTCCATCTCTCTCTTTTCCTCACAGACTCCCAATCTCTCCATCTCTCTCTTTTCTCACAGACTCCCATTCTCTCCATCTCTCTCTTTTCCTCACAGACTCCCATTCTCTCCATCTCTCTCTTTTCCTCACAGACTCCCATTCTCTCCATCTCTCTCTTTTCTCACAGACTCCCATTCTCTCCATCTCTCTCTTTTCCCTCACAGACTCCCATTCTCTCCATCTCTCTCTTTTCTCACAGACTCCCATTCTCTCCATCTCTCTCTTTTCTCACAGACTCCCATTCTCTCCATCTCTCTCTTTTCCCTCACAGACTCCCATTCTCTCCATCTCTCTCTTTTCTCACAGACTCCCATTCTCTCCATCTCTCTCTTTTCCCTCACAGACTCCCATTCTCTCCATCTCTCTCTTTTCTCACAGACTCCCATTCTCTCCATCTCTCTCTTTTCTCACAGACTCCCATTCTCTCCATCTCTCTCTTTTCTCACAGACTCCCATTCTCTCCATCTCTCTCTTTTCTCACAGACTCCCATTCTCTCCATCTCTCTCTTTTCTCACAGACTCCCATTCTCTCCATCTCTCTCTTTTCTCACAGACTCTCATTCTCTCCATCTCTCTCTTTTCTCACAGACTCCCATTCTCTCCATCTCTCTCTTTTCTCACAGAGCTCCCATTCTCTCCATCTCTCTCTTTTCTCACAGACTCCCATTCTCTCCATCTCTCTCTTTTCTCACAGACTCCCATTCTCTCCATCTCTCTCTTTTCCTCACAGACTCCCATTCTCTCCATCTCTCTCTTTTCTCACAGACTCCCATTCTCTCCATCTCTCTCTTTTCTCACAGACTCTCATTCTCTCCATCTCTCTCTTTTCTCACAGACTCCCATTCTCTCCAACTCTCTCTTTTCTCACAGACTCCCATTCTCTCCATCTCTCTCTTTTCTCACAGACTCCCATTCTCTCCATCTCTCTCTTTTCTCACAGACTCCCATTCTCTCCATCTCTCTCTTTTCTCACAGACTCCCATTCTCTCCATCTCTCTCTTTTCCTCACAGACTCCCATTCTCTCCATCTCTCTCTTTTCTCACAGACTCCCATTCTCTCCATCTCTCTCTTTTCTCACAGACTCCCATTCTCTCCATCTCTCTCTTTTCTCACAGACTCCCATTCTCTCCATCTCTCTCTTTTCCTCACAGACTCCCATTCTCTCCATCTCTCTCTTTTCCCTCACAGACTCCCATTCTCTCCATCTCTCTCTTTTCTCACAGACTCCCATTCTCTCCATCTCTCTCTTTTCTCACAGACTCCCATTCTCTCCATCTCTCTCTTTTCTCACAGACTCCCATTCTCTCCATCTCTCTCTTTTCCCTCACAGACTCCCATTCTCTCCAACTCTCTCTTTTCCTCACAGACTCCCATTCTCTCCATCTCTCTCTTTTCTCACAGACTCCCATTCTCTCCATCTCTCTCTTTTCTCACAGACTCCCATTCTCTCCATCTCTCTCTTTTCCCTCACAGACTCCCATTCTCTCCATCTCTCTCTTTTCTCACAGACTCCCATTCTCTCCATCTCTCTCTTTCCCTCACAGACTCCCATTCTCTCCATCTCTCTCTTTTCCCTCACAGACTCCCATTCTCTCCATCTCTCTCTTTTCTCACAGACTCCCATTCTCTCCATCTCTCTCTTTTCTCACAGACTCCCATTCTCTCCATCTCTCTCTTTTCTCACAGACTCCCATTCTCTCCAACTCTCTCTTTTCTCACAGACTCCCATTCTCTCCATCTCTCTCTTTTCTCACAGACTCCCATTCTCTCCAACTCTCTCTTTTCCTCACAGACTCCCATTCTCTCCATCTCTCTCTTTTCCCTCACAGACTCCCATTCTCTCCATCTCTCTCTTTTCTCACAGACTCCCATTCTCTCCATCTCTCTCTTTTCTCACAGACTCCCATTCTCTCCATCTCTCTCTTTTCTCACAGACTCCCATTCTCTCCAACTCTCTCTTTTCTCACAGACTCCCATTCTCTCCATCTCTCTCTTTTCTCACAGACTCCCATTCTCTCCATCTCTCTCTTTTCCCTCACAGACTCCCATTCTCTCCATCTCTCTCTTTTCCCTCACAGACTCCCATTCTCTCCATCTCTCTCTTTTCCCTCACAGACTCCCATTCTCTCCATCTCTCTCTTTTCCCTCACAGACTCCCATTCTCTCCATCTCTCTCTTTTCTCACAGACTCCCATTCTCTCCATCTCTCTCTTTTCCCTCACAGACTCCCATTCTCTCCATCTCTCTCTTTTCTCGCAGACTCCCATTCTCTCCATCTCTCTCTTTTCCCTCACAGACTCCCAATCTCTCCATCTCTCTCTTTTCTCACAGACTCCCATTCTCTCCATCTCTCTCTTTTCCCTCACAGACTCCCAATCTCTCCATCTCTCTCTTTTTCTCACAGACTCCCATTCTCTCCATCTCTCTCTTTTCCCTCACAGACTCCCATTCTCTCCATCTCTCTCTTTTCCCTCACAGACTCCCATTCTCTCCATCTCTCTCTTTTTCTCACAGACTCCCATTCTCTCCATCTCTCTCTTTTCCCTCACAGACTCCCATTCTCTCCATCTCTCTCTTTTCTCACAGACTCCCATTCTCTCCATCTCTCTCTTTTCCCTCACAGACTCCCAATCTCTCCATCTCTCTCTTTTCTCACAGACTCCCTTTCTCTCCATCTCTCTCTTTTCCTCACAGACTCCCATTCTCTCCATCTCTCTCTTTTCCCTCACAGACTCCCATTCTCTCCATCTCTCTCTTTTCTCACAGACTCCCATTCTCTCCATCTCTCTCTTTTCCTCACAGACTCCCATTCTCTCCATCTCTCTCTTTTCTCACAGACTCCCATTCTCTCCATCTCTCTCTTTTCTCACAGACTCCCATTCTCTCCATCTCTCTCTTTTCTCACAGACTCCCATTCTCTCCATCTCTCTCTTTTCTCACAGACTCCCATTCTCTCCATCTCTCTCTTTTCCCTCACAGACTCCCATTCTCTCCATCTCTCTCTTTTCTCACAGACTCCCATTCTCTCCATCTCTCTCTTTTCCTCACAGACTCCCATTCTCTCCATCTCTCTCTTTTCTCACAGACTCCCATTCTCTCCATCTCTCTCTTTTCTCACAGACTCCCATTCTCTCCATCTCTCTCTTTTCTCACAGACTCCCATTCTCTCCATCTCTCTCTTTTCTCACAGACTCCCATTCTCTCCATCTCTCTCTTTTCTCACAGACTCCCATTCTCTCCATCTCTCTCTTTTCTCACAGACTCCCAATCTCTCCATCTCTCTCTTTTCTCACAGACTCCCATTCTCTCCAACTCTCTCTTTTCTCACAGACTCCCATTCTCTCCAACTCTCTCTTTTCTCACAGACTCCCATTCTCTCCAACTCTCTCTTTTCTCACAGACTCCCATTCTCTCCATCTCTCTCTTTTCTCACAGACTCCCATTCTCTCCATCTCTCTCTTTTCTCACAGACTCCCATTCTCTCCAACTCTCTCTTTTCTCACAGACTCTCATTCTCTCCATCTCTCTCTTTCCTCACAGACTCCCATTCTCTCCATCTCTCTCTTTCCCTCAGACTCCCATTCTCTCCATCTCTCTCTTTTCTCACAGATTCCTATTCTCTCCATCTCTCTCTTTTCCTCACAGACTCCCATTCTCTCATCTCCATTTCCCTCCCATATTTCCATTCTCTCCATCTCTTTTTCTCTCTTAGATTCTCATTCTCTTCACCTCTCTTTCCCTCCTAGATTCCCATTCTCTCCATTTCATTTTCTGTCATAGATTCACATTCTCTCCATCTCCTTTTTATCTCCCAGATTCCAATTCTCTCCATCTCCTTTTCTCTCCTATATTCACATTCTCTCCATCTATTTTTCTCTTTTAGATTCTCATTCTCTTCACCTCTCTTTCCCTCCTAGATTCCCATTATTTCCATCTCATTTTCTCTCCTAGATACCCATTATTACCATCCCTCTTTCCTTCCCAGATTCCCATTTTCTCAATCTCAGTTTCTCTCCTAGATTCCCATTCACTTCATGCTCACAATGGCTTCTGCAAAGGAAATTAGAGGAGGAGGGAGTCTGAGCCTCACTTCTGTGCCTCCACGTATCTTGCTACTTGACGTGGCCCCTCCTGGCTGGGGATCTGTAAGAAGAGTGTTATGTGAAGCACTCAGTAATGCTCTTTATCTGTGTGCTGCTGCCCCATCTTGCACCCTGCTGCTGAGTATCTACACCGTGGGACAGCGTCACCAATGTGTCTTCCCCTTGCTGGTAAGACCTGAAACTGAGGGAGTGGTATGAGGGGTAGGAGAGGCATGGTATGTTGGTTCAAATCCTATGACTAAGTGCCATGTATGGATGAAACACGTAAGGCTGTAGATTGTGAGGTTGGTATA